>JAHREE010150885.1:33381-50872 GCA_033628505.1 Tringa tobata | reverse complement strand
GGGCTGCTGGGGGGTCGTGTTTGGAGTGGGTGCCTCTGGTTTGGTGGGAAATGGGTGGATATTGGTTGACACCAGTTATCACCATCTCAGCCACCGCCTGGGTACCAGTGGTGCTCCCTACACACTTCCTTCTGTAGCAATTGAGCTTTGTCTTTCCACGTTATTTAATGAGCCAACGTCCAGGGCGAGGTGGCTTGGTGTTTACTGGGAGCCACCGGGCGGCTGGTTGTGGCCCATGTGACAAGTAGTGGGGCTTTGGCTGCAGCTCCACTCTGGTGACCACAGCCAAGGCCTGGTGACCATGGATGGCCAAGGTGACCACGGCCACGGTCAGAGACTGGGATAACGTCGAGACGCACGTATAGATATACCCATGCTACATACATACATGTAACATCCTACACATATGCATGCACATATGGATTTACGGAGGGGGACCGTTCACCCGCCGGCCGTGTCGGCGCAGACCCCGCTCCGAGCCTGGATCTGGACCCGAGTCCACCAGCTGTCGGGATTAGAACCCCCGTCTGACCCCGCGCACCGGGACACGGAGCTCAGCACAGGGTCCTTCCCTGGCTCCCTTTGCAGCTCCCCCCGCGGCCACTGCGGAGTTCAGACAAACCTGTTGTGTAAATCCGCGCGACCCACTCTCTCCCCCAGGCCTATTTCCTGCAAGATTTGTACCTCATTTATCCCGACACACAGGCTGTTCTCCATGTACATCTATCCCGCCTCTCATCTGTTCCTGCCTGCTGCCTGCTCGCCTCCAGCCTCCTTTTGTTTCCCTCTTTCCTGGTGAATCCAACGCACAGTCTCTCTCCTTGAAAGGAAAATTAATGAGTTACTGCATCTGCTACCACTGGAGCTGCTCTTACCGTGCGGCCGTGGCAGACGTGGCACAGGCAGGGGCTCTGGTGTGAGCTGCAGAGTTATTTTGGATGGCTTTTGGGGGAGAAAAAGCATTTTCTCCTACCCTCCCCAGCCTGCTGGGCTCGGTTTCCTGGGAATTGTGGCACGAGGGGCTCATGGGGAGACACGGGGGATTGGGTCTGCTGCAGGGAACGAGGGAGAGGTTCTCCTGCCACGGGCTCGCTCCCAGGACACCGAGCATGAGATTCGGAGAACCAAACCCTTTCCTCACCCCGCGTCGGCACTTGAATCCTGAACAAAACTGCCCACCCTCAAACAACACCCGCAGCTCTCGATTGCGGTCTTGGCCTGGGCTACTCTTGGAGAAAAAGAAAATAGTGCTTCTTCTGCAGAGAACAGAAAGATGTTTACCAAATAGGGTCACTTTTCCCTCCGTTATAACCAGAGAACAGCAGCTAAAGGCGTCTTACTGCTTATTTTATCAGATATTCCTACATGGGAAATGAAAACCAAGCGGAACAACCCTCAACCCCAACCCTCCCATCCCAGCACAGGGCCATCAGCAGCTTTAAAGCTTTTTTACTCCTCTAACAGATCCCTAAGCATCAATTTCTCACCTGCCCTAAACCCTCCACACACAAATAAATCAATTCCTCACCTTCCCTAAACCCCCCCCGACGCACAAATAAATCAGGGTGTGACAGGAACAGCAGGGGTTGGCAGGACCCGGCAAGCCAGGATGACAATATCATCCAGCCTTTTGATTTTTAAGAAAATCACCAAAATCACCGACTAGAAGAAGGCGAACCCAAAGGACAGCTTAGGCGGCTGCCAGTTACCATCCTTCAGAACAAACGCCGCTGAGCCAAGGAAACATCTCAGTCTGATTTTTATTGATTTCCTATCAAGAGGCAGCAGCCCCCCCTCGGAAGGCAAACAACCACCCCCTGCGTGGCAGGTTGGATGCAACTGAAAAACACCGCCTTTACAAAATGACAGCAGAAGTGTTAAAACGTGTTCTAAATCACGTAAAAATGCAAAGAACGAACAATGTTTCAGTTTAACATCCGTTTTTAAGTAGGTCTACGCATAAATAAAGGTGTTAGTCTTTAAGTAAATGGGCTCCGCGAAATCTGAAAACGCAGGGTTTTCCAGGAAAAAAGGATTTCTCCCTGACGTTTACGTGACTCTTCTTGGGGTAGTGTAACTTCTTTCCTGAACACAAAAACGATGCTGGAGACAGTGGCTTGCTAGACCTTAAAATACCAAATACTGAACATTTTTGGAAAGGAATAATTTCAAATAGACTGAAATTTTTGATAAAGAGAGCTTAACAGACTTCGCTTACTGGTGGTGTTAGATAATTAACACACACATAGCCCCATTAAAAATAATTTAACGTCCAAAGCTGGTCTCTAAGAAAGGTTTTTAAGGACTTTCATAAAATCCCTCCCAATGTATGTAGAATATGTATTTTAGGGATATTTTATTAACAGAATAAGGAACCGCTCATCATATAAACATATGTATTAAAAATAAACACCCTATGGAACACCTTGGTAACCAGTACTGAGGCAGCACCTGCACGAGGCAGCTACTTGGCAGGTGAGAAAACGAACCAGGAGAGAGCTCTGCTCACTTACCACAGCTTGACAAGATTTTCAACCATTTCCCAGGAAATATATTTTCCGAAAAATTTAGACTAAGGTTGCTTTTTATCAGCTTATCTGAACACTCCGTGATTTCAGTGAGCGTCGAACATGGGGCCGAGGGTGGCCGTGATGTCAGCGAAGGGCGCGCTCTGGCTGAGCTCAATGACCGACTGCTTCTTTAGAACCAGGAAGATGTAAAACTTGGCTGCAGCTTCTTTCCGGCTGTTTTTCCGACAGAGCTCCCGAAAACTGAAGGCCTGCACGCCTGACTGCCTCAGGTGCTGCGTAAGGGAAAAAGAGAGCATCACTCAGGTCAGCTTCACCGCCAGTAAAACCAGATCCCATCAAGTCTGAACTGGAGAGCGCTGCTCGGAGGGAATATTTTCTGCTTGAACGCCTCAAATAGGTTCCTATCTTGGCATTTGCATTTATATAAGTGGCTCTTGACATTTGATTGCCATACCATTGCTAGCACCTACATATGTTACTAAAAATCTACGTAGGCTCGCAGTTCCAGTGAATTCGATGAAATTGTACTGAGGCATGTGATGAAGCGCGTCCGTAAGGGTTTTCATGATTCAAAACGGTAAAAATCATTGCGTCCCCTGTTCTTCTGATCCAGAACAGCAGCTACATCACAGGCAACTTCACTCACAGCTAATAAGTGTTATTACTGCTGGTTTTTTTAATGGCTATACTTATATGTAAGTATTTATTTATGGGCATTGCACAGAACCTTTGAAATATGTTCACATAAAATAATTTTTAAACACAACACCAAGAAGACTGTGAAGTCAAACTCCATCCCTAGGGAAAAGCCTGGTTTGGGGCAAAATTCGGTGTGTTTCACAGACAAAACCTGCTCCCTGTGCCCTCTTGCCCACGCTTGGATTTATCCATCGCCCCCATTCTCCGTTCAGCCACGTGGCACTTTGGATTAGAGAAGTGACCTGAAGAAAATTAACTTTTTGCTGCGTTTTTTCCACTCCTCCCAACCAGACCAATGCTGGAACACCAAAATGCTCGTCCAGGCAGAAAGGAAGAACAGCACCGAGCCGACAGGCTGAGAGTTTGGACATTCAGCATCAGGGCAGCCTGTGCTGGCTCCTGTTACGGCCCTGTCAATACCACATACGATATCATATGTTACAGCTTCACCAGTTTTACAAGGATTTCTGCAAGAAAAGCAGAATAAGCCTCCCTGATGCAAAGGCTAAATTAGGAAATTTAGCTCCCTGCTCAATTTCAAGCACCTTGAAAGCACCAGGGCATTAAAACCTCTTAAAGATGGGGTCACCAGGTTTCTTTTTAACATCACCCTGGCTCGTTTCCCCAGCCTTCATCTCAGGAACAGCTCAAGCAGATGAATGGCCAAATGATGGCACCCTGCAGGGCTCAGCTGAGATCTGGCAACCAGTAAGCAGCAAGGAATTGGGTTTTGTAGAGACAGGCCAGAGCATGCTCATAGAAGGAAGAGAGCAAGGGCTTAGCATTACAGCAAACGCTGCCGTGGGAGCAAATGTGCAGAAAATTGTAGCAATTCCAGCAGCAGTGGGAGAGGACACCATGTCAGGCACTGACAATCCTGATTTCCTACATAAATACCCAATAAAACGCAGTTATACGCTGCATATGAGAGGCAGCAACATGATATAAGGAGGGATTTTCTGATGTGATCCAATTGAAATCAACACCTGGTTTTGGCACCTAATTACAAAACCCACACTGGTACCTGTAGAGTTTTTAGTAACTGAAGAGTTCTTTTGTTCCACCTTGTTTCTTCACTGTCTTTGCCCTTCCTCGTAAGCTCCTTGAGAGGAAATAGAACCGAAAGTTAGAAGGCATGTGTAAAAAGTTACACACCATGATGATAAAAAGGACAGGAGTTCCAGCCTAATTGAAAATCCACCAGGAGCTGGGCATTTTGATGGCCATACTCAGGATATCTGGGACCTCTGACACCTCTGCGGTCATACTGGGCTTCGTGAAGCAGAGAAAAGAACGCCAACTATGTTCTTTTTGTGACAAAGAGACAGATCAGGTGCAGCAACATCTTAGGTACTATGGAAGTGGCCCCCGTGAGCCTTGGGGCGGCAGCTTCACAAGGGTGCCGTTCTGTGTGACTGGGATTCTCACAGTGTTTGGCTGGGCAGAGGCCAAAAAGGAGGTTCAAAAATTTGGCTTTAGATTTTGGGCTCTACCTCTGAAGCTGACAGGAGAAGACTGCCCTTGTTTCAGAGCGTCTGAGTACCCTCGTAGCCAGTAAGTTCAGAAACTGTTTTCTTCTTATAGGAAGCACAGTCTGTAAATAAGGAGCTGTTTCCCTCACAGACTGTAACCTTTGAATGTTGGAATACATGTAACCCTGATTAGCAAGCTATAAAATTTTTGACTGGCAGAATATGTACTAAAGATGGTGTTACTGCACCAAAATTCACTGTAAGTTCATGGTGCCATCACTTTTTTTTTTTTGTAATATTTCTGAGAAAGAACACAGTTCTGTTCTGAAATAAGTCAGAGCTGTTAGCTCTGGGCAGACGTACATTCGCTGACTCGGCTTGCTGTGTTTCAGCTTCTTGGCCCAGGGAATTGTTCACCAGCGAGGAGCTCTCTGAGAAAGCCGTTCCATCCTGCTGTTAGAACAGAAAGGACCGTCAATAGGCATTAAAAATTCTCAATTACATAATTCTGCTTAAATCATTTATTATAATAAATGCTTTCCAAAATTGTTTCATAGTTGTTATTTCCACCATGTCTTTTCTCACATAGGAAAGGCCTTTGCTGTGGTATTTATCCTACAGCTAAACCTACACCTATGAGCTCAATTCAGCCACAGACCCTACATTTTCTGCTGCCATTAGGTCCAATTTTGTTATTCTTTTTCAACTTTATTGAGCCTCACATTCTCGAAAGAATGCCCCTTCATTCTAAATAAATGTTATTTAATAAATGTTATTGCTTAAGTATTTCCTCAATATGAGACATAAAAGGTAAGTTTTATCCTTTATAAAGATGATTGTATTTATCTCTTCAGTACAAAGAGGCTATATTTCATATTAAGGTTTTATTTATGCTTAGTGATTAGACTGTTATCTGTACCGAATAATAGATATTTTAATTAATCGTTCATTCATTGTGAGACTCTGCCAATGTGCTTATAAATAAACTTTCAAGACACAAGGTACTTAATGCTACATCAGCTGTCTCTAGCACCTTTTTCAAACATATATTAGTAATTTTTTAACATGTTTTAAAGGGAACCCTAGCATAAAATGAAACTAATAAACACATTTAGGTCTCTCAAATTTATGGAAACTGCTCACTATAGTTTCACCACAGTTATCATGAGTCTCATTTCTGTTATTCTGTGATGTCAACATAAATGAATCATTTCTAATTTTTCTCTCAGTCTCTGAATGAGCTGTCTCCTGCAGGTAACTCGGCTCTTCTACTATCAGCATCTCTGTATTAATAAAAAAAAACAAGGTTTAAGAGGAAATTATTGTGAATCTCTGTCCTTTAAAAAAAATAATCAAAAAAGAAAAATCGTACTCTAGTCTAGCAGTCTTTGACAGTAAGAGCCAGAATGAGTAAATATAGAATAAATATAGAATAAATATAATTCCTAACAGGGTCACGGAGGAAGAATGTTTGAAACAAGTTTTTGCTGGAAGCATCTAAAAGTTGGCCATTGCAGAAGGTAGTTTTGTTGATGAACTTCTGAGGCAGATGTACGGATTACATTTCTAGCAGAGCAAAGGAGTGAAGGCAGATACATCACCTTCTCAGGAGGTCTACAGTGGAACACTTCTTCTGGCTTGATACTAACCAAAACACAATCTTCAAGATGCAAATGGAAGTTATTTACATGAATTTGGAAATTTGGAGAGCAGTTTGATTAAGCTCAGAATAAATGGGAAGCTGCTTCTTTTTAAAAAAAAAAACCAAACCAAAAACCCACAAACCAACAAATCTGCAGTTTGGTAGCCAATTAGAGAAACCAAAGGTGAAACCAAAAATACCTCCTTATGCCACAAGGAAGAAAAAGACTTGCATTTCATTTCTGATCTAAGGAACAAAACAGAAGCAAAGTACTTAAAAAAAAAAAACCAACAACAACCTTTTTTTAACTAAGTCAATTTCCTTAACAGTTAACTTTTTTGGCCTTTGATTTGTAGAATATTGCACACAACAAACACCATGCACGTGTCTCAAACATTATATAAAATATTTTCTAACAGCTAATTCTGCACCAACAGAACTGAAATATTACCTGTGGTATCTTGCTCTTTTCTTGTTTCTCCCATTTCAGACTCCATCTGCATTCCATTTCTTCTCATCTTAAATCCGTGACTCTTGAAGCATTTTGCAAACAACTGAAAACAATTATTTTTATTTGCTTGTTTTCAGAATATCATGTCAGATTATTGGCAAACATCAACAAAAAGGTACGAATATGAGCTGCATATTAATTGCTGCACCTAGATTTTAGAGATTTTAATTCTAATTCTAATTCTAGGTCATTCCAAAAACCCGCCATATTTTAAAAAAGTAATTTCCTTCTGCAGCTTCAACTTTGGCCTTGAACTCCAGGGAGAAATGTCTTAGGAACAGCTTGGATTGTTTTCCCTTGAAGCCAGCCAGTAAGGAGGGATGAAAGAAAAAAAAAAACATCTGCAGTTATCTCTGTGCAGATTTCTCTCCCTGTGTACTGGTGTGCGAGTATTTTCCATCCTCATAAAGAGCAAGTTGTAATTCTGCACCTCGACTCTAAGTGGTGAAGCTGTGCTACTGTAAGGGACCTGCGGAGCTGTTTGCCTGCAGACCCTGCCTCCCAGATCTCTCAAAGCTGCACGACAGAAGAAACACAGTGCAATTAACATAAGGCACCGTATCTTTCCGTATCACCTTGTATACATGCTGATCTCTTTTTTATCTTATCACCAGCTCTAAACTTACATCTTCCTTGAACTATCTGTCAGATAGTACATGGGGACATAAGAGGCTTTGATAGATCATATTTCCATGAAACAAGAATGTCTTTCTTGTGCAAAAAGAGCAGCAAAGTCCACAGCCACAGGAAAGGGTGGCCTGGCCCACCCTTCTAGCCAAAGTGACAGAGTGATCAAAAAAATCCTGGTCCTCTTCAAGAGAAGGTCCTGACTGCTTTCCAGCTAGAAGCTTAATCTTCAATTGGGAAAATAAAAAAGAAATGTTTCCAAAGCCATTAACAATATAATAGAGTTTAAGCCTTTAGAGTAGATGCAGAAGAAAGATGTGGTCTCATATTGATTACAGAACAGAAACAGAAACAAACAAACAAAAAAACAAAGTAGAAAGTAGAGAAGAAATTGTCAGAAATGGAAGAAGTTGTGTATTAGTGTACCACCAGTCAGGTGCCACTACATTAATTGAAACATCAGCTCTCAGGTTTCTTTGTCATTTTTCACTTCTCGATGGAGTGCTGGAGATTAAAGCCATGAGCTCTACAGATGGTATTTCCGATGAAGCAATTAGTGGTGAGTATGCAAATAATCAAGTATCTAACTGAACTGTACTGCAAACCAATACTTTCAGTGATGCTACGCACCTGCAGTTTGATAGGAGTTCGTATAAAACCAAGTCTGCAAAATCTCTGCCAGTTAAGATTCTAGATATGCAACAGTCCCATAATCTACAGAGTAGCATAAAAACCTACAAGGAATCGATCTTTACCATTTGCAGCTCAGCGTGAAACACAGGCTGTGTAGATTGGGACAGGAGTTTATCCACACCTCCTGATTTCTTCCATGTCATTGTTTTCTTTGTTGGGGGTGCAAGGTCTAACGTCGTAAGGATGTCTGTGCAGTTGTTCAGTTGGTTGTATATAGCATTGCAGCCGAGTTCCTTGTTTACATCCACAAGCAACTTCCTCTTTCTTTTATTTTTTTTCCTCTGGGTGACAGCTAAATAGAGCAAGTATTTAAAAAAAATAAAAAAGAAAGTCTAATAACGTTTATTTACAGAACACTTAAACACACAAAAATAGCCCTGTGAATCAAAAGGACAGGCTGCTGACCTCCTGAAACACCGCACAGAGTTGAAAATCAAAGTACAAGAGCTCGGGCCATTTGTCCAAAATTTTTCATCAAGCATACTCTTTCTATTCTTATACAGGAAATTCACATATGTTTAGTTACAGAAGACAAATGACTATTGTACTAAAGAACCAGGAAAATGAAGACTTAATGAGAACCCATGATATACCAACAAGGCTGAATAAGCTATCTTTAATCCACCAGGAAGTAAATTGTTCCAAGAATTCCTGATGTACTCAACAGGTTTAATTATCTCATAATTAATATCTGTATTTGTCAATTTAATCCTTTAGCAATTTAAGATGTACATAATAAACGCAGAAGAGAAACATAGTTTGGTCATATAGCCATAACGTCCTGAATATTCTTTTGGTAAGCTGGAAAATTCCAGTGTTCTATGTTAGTGTCACCATGAACTTGTGTATTTGCTAACAGCCACCAACATGATAGGTGACATTTAGATTTACTCACAGAAGAAATGAAACATTTCTCTTTTTGGATCTTATCCAAGTTAAAAGTTAAAAAAACAAACTTTCACAAAGGGCTGAAAGTTTTAAGATTGTTAATTTACACTTAAAAATCACTGTTCTGTCACTAACAGTAACAGTTCTTCAGCTGAAACTTCAGTAACACTCATGAACAGTGTGGGCTTGTACCACTTGCAGAACTGCAGAGCAACAAAACTTGATTTGATACATAGAAAAAATCTGTAAGCAGAGATTTGGACAGATCAGATAAATTCCCTGATACTGCTTTTGTATAATAGTTACCGTAAAATAGAAGTCTGACAGAAGGGGCAGATGAAATTTAAAGTGGGAATAATCTGTTTCGCAAATATTTTTGCTAACAAGAAGACAAACAAACATAGTTAACACAAACACTCAGCAAGAAACTGGTCAAGTTCTGACCTGTATCATCAACTGGCTCAAGCACAAATCCTTCTTCTTCTTTTGATAAAAGTATTGTTTCATTCATTAGATGACTGACGTTCTTAATGGTGGTGTCTGGGCCGTTGGACTCAACTATAAGAAAACCCAGCAAATAACCCAAATTAAAAAAAAGTTTACAAGATGGAATAATGTCTCGGTCTCATGATACAGAATGGTAACAGACAAAAAAGATCAGGATTAGAAAACTATTATTTTTATCTATAATCTCAAAATCACTTAAACCAGTAATAGCTGGCGCTGCTGCTGCTCACGTTCTGCACTGCACACCTCCCTTTACTGACACCAGAACCTGGATGACAGGGTGGTGGAAGAGACTAAAGAGCTGATTTGGATGAAAACCCACCTGATGAAAAGTGTTTAGGGGGAAAAGTATTTCATTTCAATACGTATCTGTCTCCAGTCCCAGGCAACTGCGTGGCAGCATGGACATTTCTGCCAATGTAAAAGGAACAGGTAGTACCAGGACTAGTGCAAGGAGGGGCAAGTCCCATTGTTTCTGCCACTGTTTCCCTTTAAAGCTGGTCCAGAATTCTCAGTTTGAAAGTAACAGTGTGCTGGAGGTATAAGGGTAAATTTAAGATATAAAAAAAGTTTCAAAATTCAAAAATGAATTTAATTGCTATCAAATCAAAAGAAGACTAACAACACCTTTATGAACTCCTAAAGCGCTATTCTGTTGATGAAATATGAGGCCAGAAATTCTCATAGGTAAAATTAAAAGCTACAGGATGCCCTTATTCAGCTTCCTTTCCCCTACAAAAGCGGTATCATACTGTCTAAGCAGCAGGGTGGATCAACAGCATATCCAACAGGATGTCACACAAAAGTTTCAAAGCAATTTCAAGTTACAAATCTGGAATCCCTAGGTTAAATTATACCTAAAATAGTGGGTGAAGCATATTAGAAAAAAAAAAAGCAAAAGACATGAACAAAGGAAAAAGGCACGGGATATTACACAAAGCTGAATGTAACTTTAGGCATTGACACAGGAACAGAGGGTTCGTGTAAGACGGAGCGGACACTGCAAACTCACTGGCTGTGCTGTTCTCTGGCAGATCTTGTGACAAAGGACGTTCTTCTTCCATATCAAGAACATCTTTATCTAGGCCATTTTGCTCATCCCTCAACAGGATTTCTTAAATACAAAATATACAGTTTTAATAGTTCTAAGCCTTACTAGTCATGGAATAGCCTGAAACAGCCTGACGTTACTTATTTAAGGTTGATTCTGTGCAAATAAAAAAGCTCAGCTTCCACAGAGAGCGTCAATGATACGGCTGTCTTCAACAGTATAAAAAGAAGACCATTAGTTTTAATTTTGAGATTTTCACCTTTTCTTTGAAAAGTATGATATTGATATTGTTTAAAAAGTATAAATCTATAAAGGGTTACATAAATACTCTAAATCATAAAGATGTAGAAGCTATTTTGCTGCCTTTGTTATAACAACAATAAAGGTAAAAATGTTGCATTATTTTACCTTTGAAAATATAAATTAAATTGATAAACATTAAGTATAAATTGAATCCCTTTAATTGTAAAAAACCAAAATATCTTCTTTAATACAATTTTACTTGGCAATGTCTAAGTGATCATAGACTTAGTGACAAGTAGAAAGGAAAAAGAAAGTATGAAAACAAACAAACAAAAAAGGTAACATTTGTGTTTGAAAATAATCAATTTCCTGATGTCTTGTTTGTTTCCCTGTAAGAATAAAAACATTTGGAAAGAAACTAATTCTGTTTATCAGTGGCGAACCCTACCAATCATATCTGCAGCATCCTCCTCATCTCCAAAACAGTCGTGCTCAAAACAGTAAGTATCTTCATGCAGGGCTGCCTTCACGCTGGCGGAGTTGTGATCAGCCAGAAGGCTGTTACTGCTCGTTGAGGTGCTGCTGTCCGAGAAGCTCTGTTTTCTTACTGCGTCTGGTTCTTCATCTGAATAAACACAGAATTTCTGATGCTCCCTCTGCATGAATTTTTGAAACACATATTTATCCATTTCCTAAGTTTTCAAATAATTTTTAAAAGCGTGTAAGCCCATGCTTCAACGGAATAAACAATAAACAATTTTAGCTAATTCAGTAAAAAGCAGAAAATGTTGGGTCCAATTTTCATTTTCCAACATCAGATTATTTAGGCAGAGTACGTACATAAAGATTTAAGCATAAGACAGTATGACAGGTCAATCAGCACAAATACAAAACAAATGCATTTTTAATGACAGCTTTTTCACATGTGAAAAGGACTCGGACTGTACAAAATGTTGCATAAAACAAACTTTTCCTTATGGAATATTTCTAATTTCTCAACTTCTCTCACCAAAGTTTCTATCACAGAGAAGTATATTGCTTTCGTAATCCTCTGTAAGTGTGATGTCTTCAGCTCTGCTCTGATTCAAGGTAAAATGTTCAGCAACATCAATGGCACTGATAAAAAAAACATTATACAAAATATAGTGTCAACTGAAACCCATTGACCATTTAGCTGGAATGTGAAAACTTGTTTCTAAACATTCTTCAATCCTGATGTTTTATTGTAAATACCCAAAAGATAGTTTCTGTGTCCTATGGCTTTGAAAAGTACCCCGGCTGATCCTCATTTCTGTGGAGAGAGAGCAACTGTTTCCCAAAGGTAGTTGCATTCAAGCCATTTAAAGGTTTATTGATAAAATTCACTGCTTTGAATTTCCTCTAAAAGCTAAAAATAAGCTTTAGCTTATTTAGCTAAAAAAGCTAAATATGGAAAACAGGTACTATATGTTTATTAAAACTGATACCTCTAAGCAGGTGGGCAGCTGCCACCTTTGCTGCCCAAAACTCCTGTGCAATCCCCAGTGTACACTGTGCCGTGCAATAGCCATACCAGGAGATAGCTGGGGAGAGGTCCCACGAGGAGGAGAAAGCATTTGACTAACTCAGCTTTGAAATAGCCCCCTGCACCTGGAACTCCATGAACAAATGACCCAGATGTACGCTCAGAAAGCAACCTCCTCTAGAAACAGCAGGCATATTCAGAAGAACGAAGGAAGCACCCATCCTCTTCTCCACTTTTCATATTTCTCCCCTCTCTTCTGCCAGTGAACTTGGGCTTGTGTGGGTTTCTTCGCGTCCAAGCCCTGCTACCTACCAGACACTTGTCACATAGAAGGCATCTAATTAGTGTAACACCATCATCTGTAAATCTAATCACACAGACTCTTTGGGCAGGAAGAAAAGGCACGCTTTACAGAGTTACCACACTGAGGTACTTGAATAAATAGTATTATATCACAGCTGTGCTTACAAAATACGAAACACTTACAGATCCCATCAAACTGTATTTATGTCGAGGTCCAGAGGAAGCCTTAGTGGAAGTCCATTATCCTGGACCTTTGGGGGCATCAGAGCCACCAGAAACATGTCTTGGACTCCTGCTTTTTATCAGTTTTTCTCCATTATTGCTGATTTGTGTCAGAAAAGCCAAATAAATATGCGGGCTTTTCATCAGGAGCCAAGCTGCCTGCTGCTGATAAAACACCCAGATGCAAGGAGCAATGGAGCAGAAATTAAATGCAGTTGCACAATGGAACAGTACAACATTGCAAGGTTACCAGCCAACGCTTCTTGGGTCTTACAACAGCATTTATACCAACTTTTATAGCTGCTTTTGTGGCCAGAAAGTAGTTTGCAGACTATTTAAAATTAGAAAATCCTGAAGTCTAAATTCAATACATTATTTCATTGTGAAGGTCTGTTGATTAAACAGACTTCGAGGAACTCTACAAAAGCACAATTCTGTGATTGTAGCATTGTAAAGTTGAGTTGGAATTTAGGGCAATTCAGTTATGAAATCAAAACAATTCCACCTGAGTCTTGATCATATAACAGCAAGGGTATCTTTTACTTCTGAAAATACTGAAATAATGAATAAAAACTAGGGAAGCATTTACTTCAAATCAGGTAGTGGTGTTTCAAAATCATGAAATTCTTCAGGTAATGTAATGGACTGATAAGCAGCCTCAAAGCTCCCTTCTGGAAGGTCAACAAGTCCTGAAAGAAACAGACAACATAAAAAAATAAGCATCAATAAAATAAAAGCAATGTTCTCCCAGGTACATATAATAAGATTGTAAACCTGTCAGCAAGGTCTGCTGCAAATCTAAATAATGAAAAAAAAGCAAAGCTTAGGCACTTTGTCAACAGGGACCCAAAGTGGAATTAAAATCCTTATTTTACATGTAGGAGCCATACTTTTACAGACAGAGAGAGAAGTGTATGCTGCTCAGGACCTGAAATACTGTAAATGCATCGGGGTTACGAACAGCTGCTCTAAGTCCCCGAAAGATTCTCGCAGCTGACATTTAGCCTAGAGTCTTTCACACCACTTCAAATGAGTGATTGTGTTTTCTTTTTCTCTCCAGTGTCCGTGTAACACTATTCTCTAGCATCAAATAATTAAGAAGTCAGACTGCAAATACTTGGTAATCAAAGAATCCTGGAACAATTCAAGTGAGAAGGGATTTCTGAAGGTCATCTAATCCAACCTTATGCTCAAAACAGGGTAAATTTCTAAGTCAGATCACTTTTGACTATTTCTGCTGATGGAGGTTCCACAGTGTCCCTGGACAGCCTGATTCAGCATTTTATCACTTCCACTGTGCATTTTTCCCCCCTTATACCTAGCTGAGTTTCCCTTGCTGCAGTTGTTACCCTTGTCTCTTGTTCTTGTGCTGTGCAGTCCTGTACAAGCTACTATAGTATCTATTAAAAATAGATAGTACCATGCACTTATCTTAAGTGTTTTTTCTAGAGATTTCCAAATGTTTACAAATATTAACTAACTAATCACAATCATATCCTTGAGAATAATGTAGATTAGGTATTCACTATTCTGCAAACAGACCAGGTCACAAAGCACATTAAGGCTGGCAAAAGATCCTGGTTTCCTGTTCTTTGCCCTTTTTGTAGACAACAGTGCCTCCCCGTTTGGCACCTAAGTATGACAAAAATACAGCCCATTGGAAAAGGATCCAGCCATCTCTGCTCCCTTCTCTCTGGCCACATGGCTAGAGCTCAAAACACACTGTCAGATCTGGCACTAACACACTGTTAGACATGTTGTTGGTGTCATCAGAAATTAAAATTAATTATGTAGCAACGGAGGCTGAATTCAAGCTTCTTCTCATATAACCACTTAAGATACTGC
Source organism: Tringa tobata (assembly GCA_033628505.1). Taxonomy (NCBI): domain Eukaryota; kingdom Metazoa; phylum Chordata; class Aves; order Charadriiformes; family Scolopacidae; genus Tringa; species Tringa tobata. The sequence continues at coordinate 36,134 of JAHREE010150885.1, read as the reverse complement.
TTCTTTTAAAGGAATTAAAGACCTGAAGTGGCATTAAATTAAGCCAGACTAAACATCAGCAGTAAGCGCTAGTATGTTCAATTTCCTTTGGGATCAGTGGCCTGTATTTAACAGATATATCCAAAATTACCTTTTAAAATGAGGGCTGTAAAGGACACAGATGAAATTCTGTACATACCTGGGCGAAAGGCTGTCTTCATTTTTGTCAAAGCTTCACTACAGTCTGCCAAGAGGTACTTTGCTTTCCTGTGGTAAATCCGCACCACTCCTAGGAGTAAGTGTCCAGAGGTTCGCAGAGCTATTGTAAACTTTGATGATTTAAAAAAAAGATGTTCAGGAGTTAGTATTTTTTTGCAAAAACATTACAATGAAAATATTACACAGTAGTAACAGAGTTCTGGTGATGTATGCCAGTACAGAGCTCTACGAAATTGAACAGGGTTTTGTAGTGATATAGAGGATCGTAAACAGAAATGAATTTTCAGAGCCAGGAATTTCTAGTTGCTTCTGTTCCTAAACGTTGCCATGCCAAAGTGTGAGACCTGAGCTGATGCTCTTACTTGATCTAAAATATCTCAGCTGGCTGCCAACAAACAGTGTAACACATCCTGAAACAGAAACCAGCTGTGCATATCCTAGTATTTGACACTTTGGTTATTTAAGTGAGCAGGCACCATACCTATGCTCTTATTTATGCAAATAAAGGCCATAATTATGCCCTTATTTATGCAAAGTCTTCCCGCACCAAGCACATTCAACGTGGTCATGGTGATGCTAGACAGGACAGTATGTGAGGGAAAGTAGAGTGTATTTAGCTAGTACCTCTTGGAAAACACTTCCAAATAATATCAGGATCATTTTAACATTATTAATCATGACCCGTGCAAAACAGACAATGAAATTCAAGCTACCAAATACCAAGCCAGTATTTTCATGGAGAAAACAAATAAAAAAAACTGCTTGCACCAGCTGAAAGCCTTGGATCTCCTGAGCCATCGATTAGCACCAGTGCAAAGTGTTCCTCGCTGTTCCCTTGGATGCAATTGCAATGGTGAGGCCAGGGACTGACTCACGGGTACTTGACTGCCTGCATCTGCGCTTGCTTGAGTCATACCTTCTCTGGGATATGCAGAGGACTTCAGCCTCTGGGACTGTTCATACAGAGACTCTCACAAGCACTACCTATGCTTAATCATATATTTAATGGCTTATAATGGGGGACCTGGAAGAATTCCACCAAAAGTGGAAGTATGGTTACTATCTGTCAAGAGTTATTTATTATGAGATCAGCAAATGCATTCTGCTCAAATGGTCTGTGTGCGATTTCACAGCAGTTTTCTTAGTCCCTTGTCTTCGGTTAAGCAGCTGACTTTTCAGTCTTTTTGAGACAATTTCCTCAAATGCCAGCATTTCCCAAATTATGTTGAACAATACCCACAGCCAGTACTCAAAAGTCTCCAAAGAAAGACCAGTGCTACCACACCCCACCCCACGGATGGGCTCGTGTTGCCTCATGAGTGGCTCAAACCCACGTCCTGTGTTCCCTCGGCCAGCGGTGCCCACACATCGCTCCCTGGAGCTCTATCAGCATGAGGAGAAATACATTTGAATATATTGTGGTAACATTTTCTTACACTGCACATAAATGTAATGCCACAGATCTCCAGGAGTAAAATAGCAAGTGAAATATTTATATAACTGCCATTTATTGGGGTAGAGATATTATCTGAGTGAGAACTGAATAAAATCAGAGTAGGAGTTTACCTCACACTGATTTTGAAATAGCCGTGCATTTGTCCTACTAAGTCAGTCTCCACGATAGCTATAGTCCTGTTCCCTACAGAAGATGTACACCTCTAGCCCAGAACCAACCAGAAGACACCTCATCATTTAACAGCGTACCTTTGGTGAGATGATCTTTTCAACGGTAGTCTCTAAATTGCACTCAAATATATGAGCTTTGGTGAGCTTCTTCTCCCAGTGGGCAGCAAGCCATATTTTGGCCAACGGCCCGCGCTTGTTGACGAGCAAATGCATGTAGAACATGGCGCTGAGGCTCACAGGCCAACCCTCCTGCCACCTTCTTGGGCTGTTCCCCTTCCAACGGGAGAGGTGTCCTGGGGCACAAAGCGGGAAGGGGGATTTAGCAGGATGCTGAGGGAATGGAATGACCCAGTTGGGAGCTGAGGGGATGGGAGGATTTAGTGGGGCCTGAGAGGATGGGGGGATCCAGCCAGGCCCTGAAGGGATGGAGGGATTTATCAGGACCTGAGGGGACACAGGGGATTTAGTGGGATCTGAGATGGGGGACCCAAGCGGGCGCTGAGGCAATGGGGGGGATTTAGTGGGATCTGAGGGGATGGAAAACCCAGGCAGGCACTGAGGGGATGAAAGGATTTAATGGGACCCTGAGAGGATGGAGGTGGTGATGGGCTTGGCTGGACCCTGAGGGGATGGGGCAGGGGATTTAGTGGAGCCTGAGAATATGGTGGGGATCCAGGCAGGCCCTGAGGGGACTGTGGAGATTTATGGGGACCTGAGGGGATAGGGTGACACAGCTGGGTGCTGAGAGGGCAGGGGGGATTTAGTGGGATCTGAGGGGATGGGGGACCCAGCTGGGTGCTGAGGCAATGGAGGAGAGGGGATTTAGCAGGATCCTGAAGGGACAGAGGAACCTAGCCAGGCGCTGAGGGAACAGAGGGGCGCTGAGGAGATGAGGGGACCCAGCGAGGCGCTGAGGGGATCGGAGGGGG
>JAHREE010150885.1:0-14060 GCA_033628505.1 Tringa tobata | reverse complement strand
GACCCGCCGCATTTCTCGCTGTTCCCCCCGCCAGTCCCGGCTCCGTGGAAGATGGCCACGGCCTGAAAACCGAGTGAGCCACGCCGGCCGTGCCGGACTCGGCAGCAAAGCTGCTGCTGATTTTCCACGGGGCCGGGATTTCAGTGTGGGAGCCTCACGAGGGAGGCATCGGATGGGGATGTGATGAGAACAGCAGGAAATGCCTCAGCCGGAGCTTTTCCAGCGCTGGGCTTGTGATTCACAGCAGCAGGCAGCGTTTCCGCCCCACGGCTCGCTCCCGGCGGGCAGCAGCCGCGGTTGCAGGCTTTGACGGCATCCACATTTCACTTTCCCGGCACAGCCTGTCCCTGGGTGGATGAGCCGGGTACCGGTAGCTTCGTACAAATGCCCCCTCCTGAGGCAGAATTTGAAATCTTGGGTCTCCTTCCAGAAATCCAATCCTAAATCCTCTATCCCAGCACCACTAACGGGCCTCCCGCCCTGCCTGTGGACCTGCTGCAGGTGCAGGAGCGTGTAGGTGTTTGGGATAGGCGATGGCAGGAGCTATCCCAAACATGGGGATGCCCTCGGTGGGGTGAGAGCAGCAGGAATTGCACAGAGGCCATGCTGAATGCTTACCGGGCTTTTGTTTTTCCATCCAACTTGCTGTCCTCCTTGTTTGCCCACTGTCTGCTGCCCACCCTCTCACCCATCACTGTGTGCTCCCGTCCAGCCGTTGACTTCTCCTTCGTGTCCATCTTTAATTCATTTTTTTAATTTACTTGTTAATATTTATTTATTATTTTATTAATTTATATCCTTAATTTATTTTCCCTCCCCCATGTTGTGCTGGCTGCCCTGGACCACACACAGGGGGTGACTTTTGGTGCTGAGACCCCCTCGCCCCGGCCCAAGTCAGCCCCTCCATGGCCACAGCATGGGGTAAAGCTGGATGCCCCCGTGCGTCCCCTCTCCGCGGGACCCTCCTCAGAGCCGGGTCCCCACCGTACCTGAGCCCAGAGCCCCTGGGGCTGGTGGCCACTACATCAAAGCTGCCTTTCCAGTGCCCGCGGTGCCTCGCCACGCCAGCCCGCGCCGCCCGGCTCCCCGTCGCCTCCTTCCTCCGCTCCAGCGCCTCGCTCGTTCTGTGGCTCGTTGATGATGAAAACCACTAGCCACATGAAAGCGGCTCCCCTAACGCGAGTTGGGGGCCTGCGAGCTGTGTGGGAGGTAGCGGGCAGCGCAGCCCCGGCTGGGACGCAGCGGCTAAGTCATTAAACGAGGTGACGAGGATTGCAGAGCCGGCTCATTAGCGCTGAAAGGCAAGCGCGTCACGTTGGCAGACGGGCATGCCCGTGCCGTCATCGGAGCAGCCGGAGCAAAGCCGGGAGCGGGAGCGATGCTGCGAGAGCCGAGCGAAACCCCTGGAGCAGCCCGTGCCCCAGATGCCTGCATGTGTTCGTGAGGATTTGTGTCCAGCTCTTTCACCAACCAACACTGACCCTCCTGCCCGTGGAAATGAAGGGGAGGCTGGATGTGGCCCTTTTTCTCCTCCTTTTACCTGGAAATGGGATCTATGGGGATCGTGGAGGGCTGCTCCCCATAGGAGCGGGGCCGGGGTTGATGTCCCAGGGGAGGCGGTGGCTGGATCCGTCCCAGCAGGGTGGTGGGACTCGGGGCAGGTAGAGGGATGCATCAGCCGGGGTCACCTCCGTCACACAAACCACAGCCTCCCCTGACCTTCATACTTTCCCACTGCCTCACTCCTCCTGGTGGATGCACTCACTGCAGTGTCGTAACGAGCAGAAGAAGAAACAGATTTCCCAACCACCCGCCCCGCTGGCAGCCCGGGAGCCCTCCGTGCTGGGAACGGCAGCCGGCACAGCCGGGGCAACTGGCTCACCCCTGCGCCGTGCCGCATGTACCGGGTATGGCCCGGTGGGAGAAGGCAAAGAGGGGCCGTGGATAATCCCTGGCTGATGTTCAGGTGTCATGGGCTGCTGTCCTTTGGGAGCATCGTCCCTCCCTCAGGATCAGCTCGCTGTTGCTCCTTTTCCATGGATGGGAAAGCCCAAGCACATCACCTCACCCAGGGTGAGCAGCACTGGGTGCTGGGGGACGACACCGCCGTGTTTCCTACCAGGCTGCCCACACTGCTCCATGCTGGCAGCAATTCCCAGCTCGCAGCCGGAGGGAAGGAAGGAAAGGATCCCCTGCTGCAGAGCAGGAAGAGCCAGGGGTGTCGGGGAAGCCTCCTCCATGCTCTGCTCGACCACCTGGGGTTACCGGCACAGGAGGAGCCACCTGAAGGTGACCAAAATCTCAGTGCCAAGGGACATCGGGAGGGACAGGGCATCGGTAGCTCCTGGGACAAGCTTTGCCCCTCGCTTTCTCGGGGCTCCCGTCATTGCCTTGAGAGGCGAGGTAGTCACTCTGTGAAAATTTGTTCTCCTCTTCCTTTCCCCCAAACTCAATGCCAGGGAAAGATGACACGGAGGCAGGAGGAAGGGGGTTTTTCTCCGGGGAAGAAATTCAAACCACATGCCGGTGGGCTCGCCGCAGTAGCAGGAGGAGGCACCGGGGCTGCGAGAGAGCAGGCTCTCAGCAGCGAGGCCAAACGTAAAGTCAATTAGCACTTTCAGGACTCCAAACACGCTTGAGTGCTGTGCTTCGAGCAGGCATAATCCCCGTCGGAGGGAGGCTGCCAGTAGGGTTTGAAAATAATTAGGAAGCCCAGAGCCCTACTGCTTCCCAGAAAAGCCTGTTAGCTCTGCGGTGGAAACCTTGCTTGCAGGGAGTGCGATGCACAAACACAGTCGTGACTCATCAACTGGATGGAGCTAAACTCAATTTTTTAGAGGTCAACACGCTTGAGTCCTAATGAGCTTCACCCTTGGTGGGGCTCCTGCACTCCCTTTGCCTGCCTTAATCCAGGGGATGCCTGACACGCCTGGGAGTAACAGGGACGGTTTCATGGGATGTGTGTCATCCAGAGATGTCAACACCTTCCTAAAGGGCAGTGGTGATGGGGAAACTGAGGCACAGAGTGCTAGAACCACCTGAGTGAGCAGAACGGAGGGCAGCAGCAACCCCAGTCCCCCCGATCTGCTGCCCCTGGCTGGAGCCCGCACCCCAGCAGCCCCATCCCTGCAGCCCGGGTGGACACTGCCGTCCCCCCTTCTGCTCTCGAGGGACCTCAGACGTGAATCTGAGTGGATGGGGACAGCCTTGGAGGAACAAAACAAGCCCATCAATCACCCTTGCTTCACTCCCGCCCCAGTCTGCAGGCTGAGCCGCGTTGCATTGTGCGGAGCCGGAGGGACCCCACATCAAAGCGGGGACCAGCTGGGCTGCCGGGCCGCCCCAGCGCCCAGACGGGCAGCGCCCTGCCCACGAGCTGCCTGTCTGTGCTGCCTGCCCGGCCTCTGCCTCTGCTCCTTCCCCGGGGCCAGGCAGCAAAGCTGGGATGCAAAACTGCTCCCCGCTCCGGGTACAGCGGGGGGATGCCCCAGGCCACGTCGGCTGCGGAGAGCATCAAAGGCGGGAGGGAGCGGAGGATGCCCCGGGGCCGGGACCCCACCACAGCACCCCCAGGGCTGGCAGCACCTTCCCTCCGTGGGGGAGAGGAGGAGGAGGAGGCACTGCATGCAGAGGTCCCATCCTGAGCTCATCCCGGAGCACTTCAGAGGCTGCATGAAGCCTGCGGAGCCGCAAGGGTCGGCACAGCCTGCTCCCGCGGTGCAGCTCCTGCTATCCTCACAAGACCCTTTTCCTTTGCAGTTCCTTCCATGACACATGGCGGTTGCTTGCCCCAGGCTGCTGCCCCGGCGCTGCTGCAGACAGAACATTCATTTTTTGGATGTCGTTTGCAGCTCCCCGGCGTTTCTCCCCATCCCAGGCACGCACGGATGGTATGAGGCAATGTTCTCGGGGAGTATCAGCTTCCCGGCGCAACGCTGTTGGGTAAGCGCTTGCCTTTCTTCTGAGGAGCTGGTGGTGAATATCCCCCAAACGAAACCAGCCTGACGTGCTGCCCGGTGGGGCTGGGGATGGCCAAGGGGCAGCAGGGGGTCTGGTCGTGGTGGGCTGTGCTGCCCCATGGTGAACAAGCGAGGGTAGCCATTTGGGATGGGGAGGTCTGGGCCAAGGGAAGCACCAAGAGCAGTGCCCGTGTGGGGGTGCCACAGCAATTTGAGTGCAAACCCCCAAACATGCCCTATTTCCCACTAGCAACGGGTCAGGGTGGCTCTGTGCTGTGACCCACAGCATGGAACAGGGCAGGGAGGACCACGTCTCTGCATGCAGGGAGCCAGCCTGAGCCCCAGTGCCTGTGTCGACCAGCCCCACCATCCACAGACCTGTCTTACACCCCAAAACAGGTCTGCACCCTGCTCCAGACTCACTACCAGGCCACCTATGCCGCAGCATCAGGGATGCAGCTGGGAAAGAGCCATCTGGGCACCCAGAGAGCAGCGACTTGCCAGCGATACTGGCAGCCCGGAGACCCTGAGCACTGTCAGGGAGGGGAAGGAGGCAGCAAAATCCCATGGCAGGGTGGGTTTTATCACCGGGGTTGAGGACCGGGTGGTGTTGCAGCCTGTGCCACCGGCATTCTCCTTCCCCGAGGGCATGAAAATCTGTGTGTGCAGTGCTGGGGGAGCACCTCCTGACATTGCATGCTGTGCTACACGTGTGCCCATGGTAGGTAACAATTGACATTTTTTCCAGTTCGCTAATTAAGACGCAGAATAAAAGCCACTGAAATCCAAGGCTGGGTGTTTAAAGGGAAAATTCTACTCCAGGTGCCAGGTTCATTAAAAGAAGGAATAAAAAACAAGGGGGAGAGGCAAGGCCACAAACTGGACAAAGAACATATGGGGAAGGAGATGCCTTTGTGGGGTTGGATGGTGTTGGGGACGCATAAGGGAGCGGTGGGGATGGGGGCTGCAGTGACCCCCCCATGTCCTCGTGCCACCGAGACACCAAGGTGCCGGGTGGCCCCCGGGAAGCCATGCCCTGGGCATCGCTGTGAGGTGGGAGGTCCTCGGATCAACCCATGTGCCCAGAGCATCCTCCAGCGGGTTTGACATCCTGGCAGGGTTGATCTGGATCCTTCAAAAGTTTTCTCATTAACCGGTAGGAAACTGCCCCAAACTGGGCAGGATCCAAGCTGCTAAAGCGGGATGCACTCTCAGCGCCGCCACTGGAGCTGCCAGGACAGGAGGAGGATGTGCTCAGCTGGGGGCTATGGTCTGATGTGATGTTTGGGGCAGCAAAACCCCCCTGGCTCCTGCCAGCCACCCCCGGGGAAGCAGGGACCCCTGGAAGTGCCAGGCAGCCAGGCTGGGGGTGGCAGAGCCATGGCCCCCGGCCCCCGCGCCACCCACCTCCGCCGGGTGCCTGTGCACAGGCGCGGCATTTGCACTTACACATGTAAAGCATTAGGACTTGTTTAGAAGCCCTTTATTGTCATATTTTGTTCTTTATTTCCTACAAATTAAATTTGCTGAGGGATATGTGCGGATTGTGAAATTATTTTGAGAATAGTTCCTCTGGGTTTTTTAATTTCCTTTGTATTAAATTTTTACAGCGTTTAAAAGACTATGAAAAATCTTAAATAAAAAAATAAAAAAACTAGGACAAAATCACAGGGAGGAAAGGAGAAGAGCTCGCGAAGGTGACCAGCCAGGGGACCAGTGCTGGGACCAGCCGCTGGCACCTCTGTTATTGCTGGCACTGGGGACATTGTGGCACGGATGCCACCCCCTGCTCCTCCTCCATCCTGGTGTTGCCGTGCGTTGGGGACCCAGGACTGGGAGAGCCATGGCTGGCTCCTCTGAAGCCAGTGCCGGAGCAGGACCTGCCATCTGCCGAGGACTGGGTGGCTGTGGCTGTTCCCCTTTCCCCTTCCTTTGCTCCCGGTGCCGGATCGGGGCAGGGATCCCTTGCACGAGGCTGCGGGGCTCCATCGACACACACACCCCCCCTTGCATTTCCAACCCAGAGCAATTGTTTGGTGCAGACATGAAAGCCCGTGGCCGGGCTATCAGAAGCCGCCCTCCCCTGCGAGCAATTTCCAACGCGATAATCTTCCCAATTGTTCCCCTGAGCTACAACTGCTGCAGAAAGCCAAGCTGCCCCCCGTGAAGGGCTCCACATCTTGGAAGCATTAGGGACCCCTTTCGCTGCCGGGGCACGCAGCGTCGCAGCGATGGCCAGCCGGGAACCACCCTCCCACCCCTCCGTCCCCTGCGCTGGGTGTTTCCAGCTCATTAAAATCGCAGACACATTTTTCATCTCTTTATTTCTACCACTGTCATCGTCATTGTTTCGGGCTGGTGCAAATTGGGAACTGGCCGTGCACTGACGCTGCTGCTCCGCTCCACCCGGCAGCCACCCTTGCCCCCAGGACGCGCAGGAGGGACCCGTTCCGGGGATGGGGACGGGGACCAGGATGGCACCAGCCTCCTGACACCGCCCCCCGTAGGCTTTTGCACCCATGTGGAAAATAATTATGTGACGGGATTTCTCCATTAATAACAAGGAAAAGGAAGAATTCAGTGAATGCGTAACTTCGATTGTGAGCAAGATGCCAGGGCTGCGTGCGGGGGATGCCCAGTGCAGTAGGATGATGCTGGAGAACCAGCAGCATCATCCAACTGGGAAGAGTGACAGAGGGTGTTTGAATAAAATGGAAACAGCCCAGCCTTCCAGGGAGTCACGGGTGTGGAAACACAGAGATGCAGGGAGGCAGGGATGTGGGAATACAGGGATGCAGGGAGACAGGGGTGTGGGGATGCAGGGATGCAAGGATGTGGGGGTACAGGGATGGGGGGGATACAGGGATGCAGGGAGTCAAGTCCCAACCTGATGGTCCCTCCACCCACCACATCCCTCTGCCCATGCAGACCCTCTCCCCAGCCCCAGGGTGCTGGATTGTCCTCAGCTCCTCTCCTCTGGCCCTGCTGGGGAACTTGGCAAAAAGCAGGGAGAGGATTGCTGAGCAGAGCAGAGCCCAGCTCTTGATCTGTTCTAGGAAAATAGAGGCCACACCAAGAACTTTCTGAAATTCCTTCCCGAAGCCTTGGCTGAAAGCCGCTGCCTCTTTGCCGAGGCATTTAGACCCTGGCAGCGCAGGGGCTCGAGCCCCGGCCCAGACCATGCTCTTCTGTCCCTTCCCAACATCCCGGTGTAGGGAGCTGCAGGCTCTACAAGGGCTCTGGCTCTCCAGCCCATGCACCTTTGCATGTGTCCAGGCACGGAGCTGCCCCTGCCAGGCACCTCTGGCCCCTCTTTGTCACCGGAGACACAGGGTGCTGGTTTCTCCGGGCCAAGGGTCCCTCAGCATCACTCTCTCCCCTGGGCATTGGCAAATTCCTCTCACATGAATGGGAAATATGAGTTCTCCTCTTCTCTTCGGTTTTTATTTGGTTTTGTGCTTTTTTTTTTTCCCCAGGAAACAAATACCTAGGAAAAAAATAAAAACCAGAACAAATCCTCTTTGTTTGTGGTCTCAGTGGTCTCCAGTTGTTTGGTTGAGCCTGGAACTCAACGTGGTGCTGTTGGGATGGCCACGGACTGCGCACACCGGCTGCAAACCTGGACGTACCCAGCCCTGCCGTCAGCCACACGGACCGGGGCTCGTCCCCACGTGGAGACAGAGGGATGTCCCCGTGTCTCCAGTGGAACTGGTGGATCCGGAGTGGATTGGGCTCACGGAGTGGCTGCTGGCCCCGCTGTGGCCGGGCTGGCTGGGAAAAGCTCGGGGAGAGGCGGGAGATGCGGTGGACGTCTGCTGGGAGCTCAGGGTTTGCTGTGTGGTCTTCCAGGGGGGGGGGCTCAAATTAGCAAACCGGCATTGTTAAAGAGCCAAAAACATCAGTAACCTCTAATTATCCCCTTTCCTCACGGGAGGAGGCATTTTGCACCCGGGGGAGGCCGTGCCACACATCACTCTTTCATCACAGTATTTCGGTATTTTTCCCCCAACACCGATGATTGGAACCAGCCGAGCTCCCGCGGCGCAGTCCTGCTCCTGGCCCTCGCCCATCGAGCGCCTCTGTGCCGGGACCCCAGAGACCCCCACCCACGGCGAGCACCCCCACAACCCTCACAGGACCCCCGTTCTTGGGGAGATCTGCAAAAGCCAAACCAAAGCAGAAACCTTTGGTTGGTCTCTGCTTCTGGCATGGCCCAGCACAGAAGCATCTCTTCTGCAAAGAGGTGACGTGAGATTAGTCCCTCTCTCCAAGGGGCTGTGCCTGCTCTGAGCTGCATCAGGTCCCTTTCTTCACCCTCTGCATCCTGGAGCATCCGTGGGCCAGGGCTGGGGGCACGGCAGGAGGTCCCCTCTGTCAGCAGGAAGGTGCTGGAACTTCCCCATCGTGATGGGTGGCCGGCTCTGCGTGTTGGATAAACAGGGAGGGAAGAGCGAGGATGGATGGAGTGGTCGAGACGAGGGCACCGGGTCACGGCGTCCCTCCCTGCTGTGGTCCCCTCTGAGCCAGGACAGAGCTGTCCCCTCGGGTGGGGAGCTGTAAATACCCAAGTGGAGGGGAGGGGAGATGGCAGGCTGAGAGCAACCGGAGTGCGTGCAGGGGTGGGAAGGAGGCTTGGGACAGTTGGAAATGTATTTTTTCTACTTTCACAGTGTGGCATATATTTTTCCTTCATTTAATCTTCTTTTTTTGCTCAAATTCCCAAGTGAAGAATTCTTTCCATGAGCCGGAGGCTGCTGCAGCAGATCTGTGCCGGGCTGTGGGTACCGGGAACCAGCCAGGCACTGAACCCCCACATCCCTCCTCCAGCCCCAGCAGGGCTGATGCTCGGGGGCCAGTGTGAGGGTCAAGGCAACCTCGACCCCGCTGGCACCCTCCTTGGCCGTGCTTCGGCTCCACTTGCCCACCCAGACCCCCTTTTCCTCCCATTCCTGCAGTTTGGTGCTCTTTGGGATGATGGTGAAGCTGAACCTCCTCTGGGTGCTTCAAGAGAGAAGCCGCCTGCAACCCAACAGTGTTTTAAACAGCTCAGACTTTGTCTTTATTCCAGCTCCTGAAAATTTAATTTGTTAGTGGCATAAACAGGATATAAAAGGCTGAAAAACAAAGAAAAAGGAGAGGGGAACATTTTTCTCCATGGCTTTGTCTGCAATGGAGAAAGTGACCTGTAGGGACCACATCCCCTGGCATTCCTGGCCGTTAGAATAACTCCTCCTGATGGCAAACAGACCCCAGGGACCAGCTTTGTCCACTGTCCCAGGATGGCTCCTGACCCTTGGGGTTTTGTTAACACAAAGACTTGCCCTTCACAATTTCTGCTTTTTCCTTCTGTTTTGTTTTGGTTTTTTTTTCATGGTGATCTCCAAAATTCATGGTGGTTTATGCTGCTCTTTGATGTCACCCGCCTGCCAGGTGGTAATAATTTTCCTGAATGTCAGCAAAATACAATTATCACTCAATTTTCACTTCAGAATATTAAATTTTTTTGTCCCTCCTGTTACTAATTCTGAGAAAAGCCTTTATAAATCACGGTGACACATGGCCAGCAGCCCCTTGGAGGTGATGGGCTCGTGTCCCTGCATCCCTGGGGCACTGGGAGTCACTGCAGGGCTGGTGACAACGGTCCGGGCTGCCCTAAAGTGTGCCACATCCCTGGGCTGTGCCGGAGGCGCAGGATGGGAGGCTTTGCCCAGGGGACACGAGGACCAGGACCAGGAGGTGGGATGTCAGCAGGGTGAGGATGGAGCCTGGGGCTGGGAGGACGAGGAGGGAACCGTGTCCCTGTGGAAGACCCAAAAGCCCGGTTCCCATGGATGGGGAAGGATGCACTAGGGATGTGCAGGGAGGTTCTGATGATGATGAGGAGGAGGAGGAGGAGGCCAAGGGCTGGGACTGCATTTACGGTGATGGTGGAGCAGGTGCCGGTCGCTTCTTCACTCGGCAGCATGAAATCAAGCCTTACCCACAGATTTCTGTGCCTGGGGACATTCGCCCGGGTGTTTCCCATCCCTGTGCCAGCGCAGCACAGTCCATCAAAGGACTAACTTGTAGACAGCCCTTAGGACACGCTGTTTCCTTCTGGCTTGCTGTCCAAAGCATGAGCACATCCGAGTGGATTTGGCCAGGACAGGCAGGAGCCGAGGAGCCGTCGGCTTCGGTCACGGTACAAATGGCATCCTGCTGCCAGCAGGTTCACCAGGGTCAGCTTTGCTGTTAAGGCTCCAATTTCAGCTCCAGCCAGCGGGACACACGGCGGTGACCAGTGCTGACACAAAGAGGTTGGATTTCAAGCAAACTGGCTTAAAACTAAGCTCTGGCACAGAGACGCACCGTCACAGCCTTCGGCAGCCCAGCCCCAGCGATGGTAACAGCGGGTTCTCAGCCCTGGCATCTGCTGGCTGCAGGTACGGCCGCACACCCGGCGTTTGCCTTCCCCGTGGGCACCCAGGTGGCCACTTCATTTGCCCCTGGCTACCCAAGGGGCAGCCTCTGTGCCGCATCCCTCACCAGCAGCACGAGCACCGGGAGCCACGGCTGCGGTGGGGCACGTGCAGGGCTGTCCCGGCGAGGGCGAACGATGGCCGTGGGCACCGGAGCCACGAGCGTGGCAGCTGTATCCACAGCCTTCCCTGGGCTCTGCGGCTGCCAGGGGGAGTTTCCCCATCCAGGACCAGGAGCCTGCCCAAAGCCTTTGTCTTCTGCAGAATTCCAACTGGTGAGAGTCATCCACTGGAGTCAGAGGATTTACCCTCCTGGGGAATTTTGTGCAAGAGAGAACCATGTAGTCACATTAAAATTATTTGAAAAAGGATGGGACTTCTGAGTGCTGTCTCACGTGGAGCCAGGAACATCCATCTGACTGATGCTTCCATCTGTCTTTCTCAATAGTTTCCTTAAATAGCACAAATATTAAAAGAAATTCAACTGGAATTTGGCATAAATGATTCTTAGGAGAATAGAAGAGGGCCAGCTACTAAAATACCACTGGCTTGCTCCCTTCCAGTAACAAACACATGATTTTTCACTGCTAGGGAAGCCAGAGGCAGCCGATAGCTGTGCCCGGCGGAGAGGAGGATGCCCCGTGGCCACCGAGGCTTTGGCTTTGCTGGGGGAGCGGTGCTGGCTGTGCCAGGGACAAGGGACACGGTGGGCACGGCCACAGCACCCACCTCCCCCGGGGAATCTTGGATGCCAGCAGCAAAATAATTTGCAGAAATGCTGCAATTTCAGGTTCCCAGGCTCTGTGAAAGCCCGGTCCTGCTGCTCCAAGCCCCAGGTTCCCGACCCTGCCCTGTGCAGCCCATCTCCCTCCCTTTTCTCAGAGAAAGCTTCCCCAAGCCCCCACCACACACAGCCCGGGGGGGGGAACCACTGCAATGGCAGGAAGACATTTCTGAGCAATTTTTGCACTGTGTCTCAGTTCCCTGAAGAGCTCCCCTGCTTTTTTTCTTCTAGTTTCACCTCCCATCAGCTCTCCCCAGGACACCCACGGCGCTGCAGAGCGGGAAGTTGGGTCTATGGCCTGGCTCAACGTGGAGGACTTCTTGCCATCGTGCTTGCTCTTAATTTGTCCATCCAGCTCGGCGGCTCCTCAGTGGAAAAATAAAGATGGCAGAGTTTCGGTGGCACATGCGAGTTGGAGACTGATGTCGGCTGCGAGGACAGCGCTCGGTGTGAGCTCTTGCCCAGGATGGTGCTGGGGCTGGGGGGGAGTGATTCTCCAGAGACCCTGCCCCGATGCCCACAGGCTGTTGGGGAGGAGTTGAGTAAAACCTTCAACAACCCCCAACCTTCACGTCCATCTCCTTCTTTCGCCTTCTCTGGTGAATACCAAGATCTAAGCGCAACGATTCACGCAACGAGTGACCACATCCTCCCTCCTCCCAGGCTTCTCCCCATTCCACCATCCTCATCTCCCGGCTACCTGCAAGTACTGCCCAAATCCCACCTCTCCCTGAGAAATCCCGGCTCGGCCATAACCACCGGCCCTCTTACAGCAGATGAGCTCCAGCTCCGGGGTGATGCCTTTCCCTCAGCCCATCGGTGAGCCCCTCGGTGCCGGCCGGCGCCGAGCCCGTGCCCGTGCCCGTGCCGTGCGAGCCGCCGTGGTGTTTTTCCCGCTCTGACAGCTGTATGGAAATTGGAAGGCGACGCTGACATGTGTCAACAATAACCAGCGAACAAGCGCCGACGGCGGCGGCTGTCCCCACCACCTAGAGGAGGCTGGCCACTCTTGGCTGAAATCACGACAAATTGCGGCTGGGAAGCAGGAGTATTGTTTCAATTATTTTCATTATATAAAGTCAAGCCATTTAATATATTCTGCCTCAAAGGGGCTCAACTAAAGAGATAAAATAAACACTGGAAATCTGCTCCACTGGCACGGACCAGGAATTCGGTTTCGACACCAAACCTTCCCTCCCGCCTCCCACCTCGCCGCTCGTCTTCCCTTTCCTCCTCCCGGCTCCCTCTCCTCCCTCGGCCTTCGGCGCTGCTCAACACCAATTCCGTCTTCGGGATTTGCTTCTGTTTTGGCAGCCAGAGCCCTCGGAGCCTGCGCAGCCGCACCAGCGGCCGGGGCCGGAGCGGAGTCGGAGGAGCTGCGCTGGCAGGAGGGGAGCGAGAGCTCCGGGGCTCTCTCTGGGATGAAAGATTTGATTTAAGGCAAACCTTGAACATCTCAGGGTGCCGTAACCCCTGGGGAACAGGGCGACCAGCAGGCGGCACAGATCCAGGAGCAGCTGAAGCATGGCGGGAGGAAGAGGAAGAGGAGGAAGAGGAGGCGGCTTGGCTGATGCCAGAGCTGAAGTCAGCCGCCTTTCATGCCATATACCTTGCCTGGGAAAGCCGACGGCGTCCCAGCACCGAGGGGCCTCACTGGCTCTGTGTGCCAGCACGGGAGGTGGCCAGAGGGGCTACTGGGCAGGCTGGAGCTGCCTCCCACCGCGCAGAGCCCAGCTGCTCCCACCAGCTCCGGCCAAGAGGGAGCTGCTTCCCATTACGATTCCCGGCGGCGCCAGCCTTGCCGGAGCTCTCCTCCCTCTCAGGGCTGTGCTGGCCCAGGTGTTCCCAATATGCCGGGGTGGGGAGGAGCACCCGGGAACACCAGGCTCCTGCTCGGGCAGTAAATCTGCAGTTTGGGTCTTTCCCAGTGGGTTTCCCCATGCATCTGCTGAGCTCGGAGCTCTGCCTCATCGGGAAGGAGGGTCACGGGCAGTGCCACCGCTGGGGACTGGGTGACAGAAGTGGCCGTGCCAAGGGATGCCCCGTGAGGGCCACGGTGCGGCGTTAGGTGGAGCCGGCATTTCGTAAGCGCGGGGGAAAGGGCCTCTGCCGAGCTGGCGCGGGGAGCAGCTGTGACTTTCCATTCCTGTGGGAAGTGGGCTGCCACCGTCCAAGCATCTGGGCTTGTTATGATGGGAGAGGAATGCCAAATATTTTTCTTCCTTATCCACTACCATCCGCTCAAACCCTCCCCTGATCAAACCCACATTCATCGCCTGGGATGCACGAGGGCCCCTGCTCTGGAGAAAATATCCCTCCCGGCGGCCGCTCCGGCCCTCCTGGCTGTGGGGAGCTCGTTGCAACTGAGGAGAAAGCCCTGCCTTCCTCCTGGGGTTCTCTCCATCCTGGTGCCCTTTGCCATCTCCTTCCCCCCAGCTCCAGCCCTTTCATTTTCACTTTGCTGCCTTGGCCAGGAGCATCCCTGATGCCAGCATCCCTGTGCCAGCATCCCTGGCTGACCTGTGGCCCCAGAGTGACCACACTATCCCCTCCAGCGCCCTGGACACCCCAAAACCAGCCCCAGGGTGGTGGCACAGGCACATGCCCCGGGGCACTGGCCGTGCTGGGAAGCAGGCGGTGCTGCCTTGGAGGGTCACCAAGATTTTTCCAAAGATGAAAGCGTGCTCGAGTGTCAAGCAAACTTTCCAAATTATCTTCCTGGACACTTTCTCCCTGGTGCTTTGGAAGGCGGAGGAGGAACATTTCATTCCCTCTGCGCTGGCGTGGAGCGGGGCTGCGTGAGGGAGCCGGGGGCTGCCAGCAGCGCCCGCCGGCTCAGCCCTGCTTCTCCCCGCCATC
>JAHREE010150884.1:43536-55605 GCA_033628505.1 Tringa tobata | reverse complement strand
TCCATAGGCTTCACTGTCCCCCCCTAGTCCCACCTTTTCTTTCATCTCTCCTCCGCCACCGTGCACCATCTGCCCCACATCCTGCACTCTCTGCTTTGCTTGCACTCAGCTGGGAAGGCAGCAGGTAATTTGGGGGCTGTTCTCTCCCCTGTTCTTCTTGGGGCAGGGGTGACCCTGGGATGCTGGGGCACAGCTTTTGGTGCCCAACTATCTGGATTCAACTCTCAAAGCATCACTGGAGTTTGAATTCTAGAGGCAGCCTCACAGTCACACCCTCCCCCTGCCAAGCCGCTTTGCCTCCCCGGCTTACCTTTTGTGTTTAGGACAAAGGGTAATGGTTTTAAACTAAAAGAGGGGAGATTTAGACTAGATATAAGGAAGAAATTTTGTACACTGAGAGTGGTGAGAGCCCAGCCTAGGTTGCCCAGAGAGGTGGTGGATGCCCCATCCCTGGAAACATTCCAGGCCAGGTTGGACTGGGTTCTGAGCAACCTAATCTAGTTGAAGATGTCCCTGCTCATGGCAGGGGGCTGGAACTGGACGGCCTTTAAAGGTCCCTTCTCACCCAAATTATTTTAGGATTATATGGTTTGTCTCAAGCTTTTGTCTGTCCATGCTGGATAAGCTCAGGTCTCTCAGGCAGAACCAAAACCCATACTTCACTGCTCTGCGTGCACGTTTCAGTGTGAATCAGCCCCAAAAGCTCCATCTAAAATTTCCCTGTGGCACTAATCTTTGTGTACATGCGTTGACATCTGCCTTCATTGCAGAGATAGCCGTGTTTCTGTTCATTCTGCATGTAAATAGTCCGTTAATCTTGAGACTGACTAATGGGGGAGTCCTGCTGGCTTCAGCTGCTCTGTGAGGAGGGACCAAGGAACTTGGGGTTTGGCACCTTGTCATAAAGAGCTTCAAAACCAATGGCCTGAGTTGTGACTTATGGTTTGCTTCTCTTGCTTGGTTCACGGTACAGAAGCTCAATGACAAGCGGAGGTAATGGCCGGTCTCACTCTTCTCCTTTCAACATTTATGGTTCGAACTGGGGGAGGATGATTTAATGGTGAAACAGCCAGAGACATTTTTGGTTGCTTGACTAATAAAGATGTATTTTTTTTCCCAGTGCCTCAATAAAAAAAATCCACTGCAGACCAAAAAAAACCAACCCCAATTAATAATCAGATTGCTTGTATGCTTGGGGTGTTGCTAACAAGCTGGAGAGCTTTTGGTCTCCATGCTGTTGGTTGGGAGTCTGCCAGAGAGGTGCTTCCCTATTTCCTTCCTATCTTCTAACATTAGGAAGTACTCCCAGGAGGAATTGCTTTCTCCTAGCGATGGGCATTGTTGCAGTGAGGAAAATTCCACTCGTTCTGAATTTGTTCTGTTTCCCTCTGATTCATATTAGATTTTTTGCCTATTTTTTTCCCTTGCTCCTTTTCCCTGCTGTGCTTCTTGCTGCAGCTCTGCAGAAATCAACTTAATGTTTGAACTCGATGATTTTAGGTGTCTTTTCCAACCTAAATGATTCTGCAGTTCTAAATAAAGCACCTTCCCCTCCATCACTGCGTTATATGTGTGTAGCACAGTTTTAAGATCTCTAACAACCCCAATAAGCAGCATTTCCAACTTTAAATCTCCAGGTCTCTTTGCATTTCGCTCATACCTGTGTGTCTCCTGCCTTTATTTATGCAGCGCTGGCCAATTTTTTGGCAGCTTTCTGTGGCTGTCACTCAGAGGCAATCCTCGTGGTGATGTCTGTGCACTTCTTTATCACTGTGCTTTTCTACAGATCATTTATTTGAAGACTGTCTCCCATGTGAAGGGATCATGGTCACAGTAACCTAGCAGCCTGTTGGATTCTACGGCGGGCATTGTGTCGGCATCACTGCCGTAGTCTGGGACTGGGACAAGGCACCTGAGGTACCATTAGCAGGTAGTTATTCAAATGGTGACCTCTGTTTTAAATAAAGAGAGGTGTTGGTTTATACCTCTATGTTTCTTTTTAGATCAGTCACAGCAGATAAGGCAATGAAGAGATCTAAAAATACTTAACATGCAAGAAATACAACAGATTTTGTCTGAAACCAGTTGTTGCTAGATATTACCCAGCTATTGAGCACAGGCTGTCTGTAGGAAACGGTTGAGAGAAAATAGAGGATCTGCATGTTCCAGGGGTTTAAAAATACTTGCTGCGTGTTTCTGAGGTGAGGCTTTAGCAGCTGGATGTACCCCATGAGTCCTTCTCTGCAGGACAAGCCCCATGCTCTTGCCAGCAACTTACTTAATTCGCATTGACCAGAAGAGAAATGGAAGAATTGTTGTCAAACGCTAAATATGCCTGAATCACAGACTCACAGTATCACAGAATCCCAGAATGACATGGGGTTGGAAGGGACCTCTGGAGATCATCTCCTCCAACCCCCTGCTACAGCAGGTCCACCCAGAGCAGGTCCCACAGGAATGTGTCCAGGCGGGTTTGGAATGTCTACCCTTTTCAACCCTTTATTTTTAAACTTGGCTACTCTATAGCTTACCTTTTTGTAACGAATAATATTACATTTAATTTTAGGGAGTGTAACATTGTTGATTTTTCCTTTTTTTTCCCCCTCTCTAGTCAGAATGGATGCAGCAGAAAAGAGAGTCCATACATTTGTACGAGTCAAGCCAACAGCTGATTTTGCTCAAGATATGATCAAGTTTGGGCCAGACAACAAGGTAGAGAAAAAGGGATGGCAAGTGCGAAAGGTTTGGAATTTGGCTTCATTTTTTTTCCTGCAGAACCACAGAATCCTTCCATTCCATAGTGTTTTGGGCATGTTGATTCCTGTGGTCCTGCTTGTTGTTCTCTGCGCCCACAGTGGCGAGTGGTTTTGTATCAGCACGTGTGACTGTGGGAAATACACTTCCTGTGACGCAGTCACCAGAGAAGATCCTCCAAAGGACTGGGATTCTGACTGATCCTTGAGAAATTCCCAGTGGGAACCACAGTTCCGACCTAAGAGGTCTCCCTGTGGTACAGTCTGTTTCTATCCCCCGTGATGTAAGTTCCTCTCTTCACCTTCTCTTTGTTAACTAATAATTTCCCTGAGACGCAAGATCACACACTGAAAGGTAAACAGATTAGTTTAACCACATTTCCTGTTTTTGTTTTTGTTTTTTTAATATCTGTTACCAGAAAATACCATCTAGGTCAGTAAAAACAATATTATTATTTGTGTTCTGTTTTCTACTTGCCTTCAAGTCTTCAGTGTTTTTGGGGGGGTGTGGGTGTTTGGACAATAACTGCCGAAACTCTTCATTGAAGTGATCTTCGTCTCTTTCTGGGTTTCAGAGCATAGATATATACATCAAAAAAGATGCCAGGAAAGGAGTTGTAAACAACAGGCAGACTGACTGGTCCTTTCGGCTGGATGGTGTCCTTCACAACACCTCCCAGGAACTGGCTTACGAGACTGTGGCAAGGAAGTTGGTGTCCGAAGCTTTAATTGGCTATAACGGTAATTCGCTGCTATTTTTATTATGTTGACAATAAACAGAGATTTGATCTGAGGGAGAGATCCTTTCGATGTTCCATCTGAGGAATTCGGAGATTCCCTCCCGCGTTTATTCTTTTTGCTTTTGATTCTTTTCTAGGCACGATAATGTGCTACGGGCAAACGGGGGCTGGTAAAACTTACACGATGACGGGAGCGACTGCCGAGTACAAGCATCGAGGAATCATACCCCGGGCCATCCAGCAGGTACTGGATCCGAGTGGGAAAAGAGGCTGGAAGAAATATCAAGGAGTTCTACTGTATAATGGTGATGTTTCAGAGCATTGGGATGGTGTTGGCTTGAAACATGCTGGTTTGTGGGTCCCGTTGCTGCACAGACACATCCCTGTCTGGAGGCACAATTTTACCTCTGTTTTGAGGGGGAAGATCTGCTAATTTTTAGGTGGTGATACTGCAGAAGGCTCTCAACTCCCACAAAGACAACAAGCACGCGTGGCATGGGACTGAGATAACACATACAACCCAAAATAAGATGGGAAGAATTCTGTAGTTACGCTTTATTGTCTTTTGCAGAGGTTGTTCCTCTTTAATTCTGCTATTTCTTAGAAATCAGCTAGAATTTGCTGCTTTCCAAATGTCAGCAGGGCCTTCCAAAGTGGTGTTTTCAAAACTGCCATGTTGAGACATATTTAAACTGTTGACTTGGCCCTGCCGGCCCTCAGGCAACCACAGTGCAGAATCAGCTACACGCCTGCAGAGGTGTTTGCGGCTGCTTGAAAAATTAGAAATATCTTCTCTGGAAAGCCAGAAATAGCTAATAATTGTTTGTGAATGGGTGCTGGCACTGACAAACTCTTTGCCTTTGTGTAGGTCTTCAAAGCGGCTTCACATTCTGTTGATCCGTTTGTCACTGTCCGAATATCCTACCTGGAAATCTACAATGAGACCTTGTTTGACCTTCTGGCCACCGTGACGAGCAACGGGACTGGTGACATGCAGATGGCTGTAATGGATTGCCCACAGGGTGTTTATGTCAAGGGCTTATCTGTACACGCAGTGAGCCACGAGGAAGATGCTCTAAATCTCCTTTTTGAGGCAAGAGGGGAGATTGAGCTGAGATGTGGGGAAGAACTTGTTTGCTGTGAGGGTGGTGAGAGCCTGGCCCGGGTTGCCCAGAGAAGCTGTGGCTGCCCCAGCCCTGGAGGGGTTCAAGGCCAGCTTGGAGGGGGCTTGGAGCAACCTGGTGTGGTGGGAGGTGTCCCTGCCCCGGGCAGGGGGTGACTTTAAGGTCCTTTCCACCCAAACCTTGTATCATTTAAAGTGTGGAACCAGTCACTGACCTTCCAGCTCTCAGAGGTCATTGTCCTTTGAGACCCAGGCCGTGAAACCAGTTGACAAGTGGATTTTGATTCTGTAGAACCTCCCATTTCCTTTTCTGCCTCCCAGCCTGGCAGCCCAGCTCTGTGACAGACTGGTGCTCCCAACAAGCAATTGCAACATCATTTTCAGTGTTGCTTTCTTTTCCTGTAAGTCGGCGTCACAAATCTGTGGCAGTCACAGATGAGTGAGTCTTCTGGGTGACATTTGAATCTTGGGGAGCGCTTTGGTTTTCTAGTCATCAGGAAACTGAAAGAGGCAGGGAGGTCTTGCCTCTGAACAAGGTTTGTCCGACTGTTCCTCAAAAAGCCACACATCTGTGAGCTGAGCCCTGAAAGTGAAAATGCAGATTATGTGGTCTCTGGTAAAAAGCATTTTTACAGTAAACAGTGACCTTTACCAACCGCAGCGTGAAATGCTTGGAGAGGCCTTTGAGTAAGAAAATAAGGCGAATACAGGGAGCTCCTGCTCTGACTGTTCTAACCAACAGGCTCTGCAGAGTGAGGAATGAACCCCCATTTATTTAACTGTGTGGATTTCTAATTTTCCTTTTGTTCTACCAATGCAGACTTTTGAAAACACCGTCTCGAATTTTGCCTTCATTTGCAGGGTGAGACCAACAGAGTGATAACAGAGCACACACTGAATAAAAATTCATCCCGGTCCCATTGCATCTTCACTATTTATATTGAGGTAAGAGCTCCAGCGGTTTTTTTACGGACTCAAGTGGTTGACGATCTTTAATATCTGTTTTTTACTGTATTTCAGTTTTGTCTGCTGTTAAGTACAATTTATATTCTTTTCCCTTCCAGTCTCGTTTCAGGGTTTTCTCAGACGGCAAATGTGTTAACTCTAAAATCAACCTAATAGATCTGGCGGGCTCAGAGAGACTGAGCAAGACTGGAGTAAGTACCGGAAGAAATATTTCAGTCCATGGTGAAGAATCCAGTAGTCAACACAGTGGACATGAAATTATGGGTTTTTCCCACAACAGAATTCAGCCAGTGGTAAATGGGAGAGACTGGGACCGGTTGTAAGTCACGTTAAGGCATTGGAGAGCTCTCAGTTGTTTACTGCTACTGTGTCTAGTTTCTAATTCCACATCTGTGTGACTCCCATCCTGCATGTGCCTTCCAACCTGACCCAAATTCAGTTATTTTATCATTTATTCACAAAAGAAAAGGCTGGAGCCATTGACTATTAAGACAAAGAACCCCTGATTTCCCTCTTCATTCCATGAGGGACAGTGCAAATCCCTCACTTCTGGTCCCAGCAGGCAAACTTGAAATTTTCTTAGACCATTAGGGCTCAACTACTGAAAGTTCCTTGGGTCTTGTGTCACATTCTATATTGATCAGAATAGAAATCCCATCAAATGTATAATTTACCCTTTGGGAAGGAAAACCAGTGGTCCTGGTAGACTTGTAATGAAAAATTGAAGTCTCAAAACTCATTTTCCAGCTGAAGAAACCTCCAGACCATGAATTTATTGTTTCTGAATTAACTCCCTCCCCTCGCAGTCCAGCAGAGTTGTCCCCTCAAGTGAGGAATATGCTCTCTTTGGTCTTCATTGCAGTCTGAAGGGCAGGTTCTGAAAGAAGCCACGTACATCAACAAGTCGCTCTCCTTCCTTGAGCAAATCATCATCGCTCTGGCTGATCCCAAGAGGGACCACATCCCCTTCCGGCAGAGCAAACTCACCCACGTTCTCAAGGACTCGCTGGGTAAGAGCCGGGCGTCTCAACAGCCCCAAATACTCTTCCTAGAAAACAGCGTTGGTTCAATCAACTTATTAAATCCTAAGATCATAACATATAAGCACATGGAACTCATCATTGTTCAAAGGATGTCTGTGTTTCCTCATCAAATAAAACAGCAGATGCAGGAGGCAGTACAAAGCCCACATGGATCAAACCAGTAGAAATTCACAAAACCTTAGTTAGAATAATTTGAAAAAAACTACCACCAAAAAAACCCAGTGTGTTATAAACCTTTTCAGATGCTCCTGCTTTAGCAGATGATGAACCCAAAGCTGTGATGCATCGTGAATCCAGAGGAAAGGCTTATGCTCTTGGAAAGCCAGCTGGAGACACAGAATCATGAAATGGTTTGGGTTAGAAGGGACCTTAAAGATCATCTTATTCAAACCCCCTGCCCTGGGAGGAGAAAGCAGCTGAAAACGGGCTGTGGACATTTGTGTGGAGTAACGGAAGTCACCAGAAATGAGAGTGATGTTTGGGGTGTTCCGAGCACAAATCTTGATGTTGATTTTAGGACAATCAGCGACTGTGTCCCACCAAGTTCCCCGCTATTTGATTTAGGCCGAGGGCTTTTAAAAATCCTTGGCTCTGGTTTTCCTGATTTTGGGCTTTCCCAGTTTGCATTCCCACCTTCTTCCTGCATCATCACCACACGAGAAATGTGATTTGCCTTTATCCTTAAGTCCTTTTGTGCCGCTGTGTTTCTGTACCCACGAGGGACTTTAGAGGGACAGTTACAAACCATGTTCTTTGTTGCTTCTTTTTCTCTATTTCAGTCCACACATAATGTAATACATTCCAGAAAATGAAACAACAACCCCCCCCCAAATTATATTCTTTGCTTTTATTTTTATTTTTTTCCCAGGGGGAAACTGCAATACTGTCCTAGTGGCAAATATCTGTGGGGAAGCTGTGCATGTAGAAGAGACTGTAAGTTGAACTGATTTCTGCAGAATTAAAGCCTTGTTCCTGCTCCTGTTGCAATTGGCCGTAGCTGGGTTTAAAGAATAGTCTCTGGAGGGCTGTGGCAGGAGGCCCAGAGAAACATCTTGCCTAATTCCTCGCAAACATTGGATGGTCTTATCTCCAAAGGCTCAGAACACAGATTGCTCTCCCCAGCCTGATTTGTGATGCAAACAGATGAGTGGTGACCGGCCCAGGGGAACAGAAGAGCTTGAAACAGAGCAGGCACAAGGAACTAAAACCTAAGCACACTGGATAGTGTTAATTATTATTCTTGGTTCAACTCTATGGCTGTGTTTGAATGGCTCATCACATAATGAGGTCGATGGAATTGCAGCCGTTCACGTCTGGCTTTTCAGCTGGTTCAGGAATCAGGAGTAACCTCCCGAGAGTAAGGGTTTTTTAACCTGTGAAATAATGAAATCGGTGAAAATCTCCCTGCGTGAACTGGATCAACAACTGGATCCATAACACAGAGGAGGGAACCTCTTTGCTCTTTGCCAAGAAAGTTTTCAGTGGCAAAAAAGTGTAAAAGCACAGACACTTGTTTGGCATGTTGTCTTCAAGGCAGAGTTGTTTTTAATCAAACTGGGAGGGCTGGCTGCCACTCCAGAGGGCTGTGCTGCCACCCAGCGTGACCTGGACAGGCTGGAGAGCTGGGCAGAGAAGAACCTAATGAGGTTCTACAAGGGCAAGTGTAGGGTCCTGCACCTGGGGAGGAAGAATGCCAGGCACCAATAGAGGTTACGGGTGGACCTGCTGGAAAGCACTTCTGAGGAGAAGGATCTGGGGGTCCTGGTAGATAGTAAATTATCCATGAGCTAGCAATGTGCCCTTGTGGCCAAGAGGGCCAATGGGATCCTGGGCTGCATAGGGAAGAGTGTGGCCAGTAGGTGGAGGGAGGTCATTCTCCCCCTCTACTCTGCACTGGTGAGGCCACAACTGGAATACTGCATCCAGTTCTGGGCTCCCCAGTTCAAGAGAGACAGGGAACTGCTGGAGAGAGTCCAGCGTAGGGCAACAGAGATGATGGAGGGATTGGAGCATCTCCCTGATGAGGAAAGGCTGAGAGAGCTGGGACTCTTTAGCCTGGAGAAGAGAAGGCTGAGGGGGGACCTTATTAATGCTTCCAAGGATCTAAAGGGTGGGTTGAAGGAGGATGGAGCCAGACTCTTCTCAGTGGTTCCCAGTGACAGGACGAGGGGCAACGGGCACAAGCTGGAACACGGGAAGTTCCATTCAAATATGAGGAAAAACTTCTTTCCAGTGAGGGTGATGGAGCCCTGGGACAGGCTGCCCAGGTTGGTCGTGGAGTCCCCTTCTCTGGAGATATTCAAGCCCTGCCTGGATGCTGTCCTGAGTGATGTGCTCTGGGCAACTCTGCTTTGGCCGGGGAGTTGGACTGGATGATTTCTAGAGGTCCCTTCCAACTCTGACAATTCCGTGATTCCGTGATCTCCGTGTGTCCCAGTAGCACCAAGAAACTTGTAATATTACAGAGGAGGCAGCTGAAATACTTTGCATCCAGAGGAGGATTTTCAGCCTTGTGGGGGCTTACTCTCGAGATACCACAACTGCAGGGATTGAGCTTGAAGGCCCCTTGAAGGGTGTGATTTGGAGTTTTTAGGATGCGTTATTTTGCTCGGGAACGGGAGCCGGTGTTTTTGCCATCACAGCTCACACACAAAGAGCTGCCCAAATGCGGAACAGAAAAGACAAAAGAGATGATCCGAAGCTGGTTAATCGCAGAGGAATGAGAAATCCTCTACTGCTCCCTGGAGTTGAATAGCTTTTGTATTTCTGCACTCTGGGATCTGAGATGATTAAGTAGTAACAGATGAGGAAAATTACCTCCGTGCCGATCTCTCTTTCAGTTACTTAAACCCCATGTTTTTCAGTTGTCTTCTCTTCGTTTTGCTACCAGAATGAAATGGATCACAACAGAGCCAGTCATCAATGAGACGTGCGAACGAGAGGTATGTAGAGGAGGGGAATGGAAGATGGCATATTTTCTCAAGGTTCATTAATATTTAGGGTAATGACCTTAAAAACCAGAGGGGAATTTGGGAGTTTAATGAATTACCCCTCATCAGCCAAGCTGACACTAGCTGAATTTAGGTATATGATAAAATGGATTAGTATTAAATTATTTACATTGGTATTTAATTAAAGTTACCTTGAATATGCAGTCACGTGGTAATTCTTTCAACTGCATATTTTGGATTCCTTAATTTTTGTGATAAGATTCACCTCTGAACAGCGATTTTTTTTGTGGTGGTCTCCTCCCCTGGTACGTGGGGAAATCATCTCCAGTCCTACCTGCAGCTTCCCACGGTGTTATCCCCGTTGCTGCGGATAACGAAACATTTTTGCCACAAATACAAAACTTGTCTAAACAAGGAAATAATTTAAAGAAATTGATCACAGTATTTTAGATGTCCTGAGTGCACTTTTGCAGCTGAAACAGAGCTGGCAGCAGTAAATGCTCTATGAATTACCGATAGCCCAAAGAAGTTTAGAATGATCTGTAACACGTGGTGTGTGAGGACCCTGCTTTATTTCCCTGGCAAATGGAGAAACAGCTGGGGAGTTTCCTCCAACAGCTTCCAGAAGCAGCTCTTTTCCTCTTCAGTCCCTTTCCTTTTTGTTGAGATGTGTGGAGTGGCAAAGAATAGCCCCAAGAGTTGCGTTTAAGGGAAGCTGTTGTGCTTTGATGCTCAACAGGTCACTTAAAAAGCAGCTCAGTGTCCAATTCTCACTGAATCCCCACAGATTTGTGTCCCCACACCGTTCTGGAAACACATGCTAAATAGTGAATGCTTGAAGATATTCCATGTTATGGAGAAATCCAACCAAATACACTGCAGGAGACTCCCTCCTCTGTTATGTCAGAACTCAGTAAGGGTCAGAGTGGAGACCCTCAGACTTCTTGGCTTTCAGGATAATACCTCATAGTCCAGAACTTGGTGGTCCTTACAGTAGTCAGATCAGGAAAGCATCAAATTAAAAACCAGGTGGCCCTTCTTCTGGTGGCTTGGGCTGGCTCTGTGGGCGGTAGCCCCAGGGCACAACAGAAGCCTTCTTGCTGGAAGCTAATCAAAGGCGAAGCCCTTGCCAGACTTGCAGCTTCACTGATGCAAACCTGACAGCAAAGCCCAGGAGAGCTGGTGCACAGCTGTGATGTTCTCTAGCAGCCGGTTCAATGCTGCTTTTCAGCAGTTTTTTTCCTCTGGTAGCATTTAATGATTTGCTCACCCTTTTTTTGTTGTTGTTATTTTCCCTCCTAGAGGACAGTGAAAGCTTTGGAGAAGGAGATTTTTATTCTGAAGCAGGAACTGGCCAGGCACAATATGTTGGTAAGGAACAGGCTACGCCGTCTTAGATGGGACCTAATTAAAGCTTTTTCACGATCTTTATTTTTAAGTTAATTCAATGTCCAACATGATTGTATTCTCCTCTCTGCTTCCAGCACTGTCTTTTGGGTTTTAGGCAAAGCTCTGCAGATCCCGTGAAGTGAGGCTGTGGTGTAGCTTCAATCCCCACCCGTAGATGTTTCTTTCGAGCTCTTGAAGCCCTCCTCTTCTTTGGTTGAAATGTGAAGGGGAATGCATTGCTTCCAGCGTGCTCCCGAGCCCTGCCCACTCAGGCGATGAGGAATCCCAAGCAGAAATTAAACCTAAGGCTTCTCTGGGCACAATAAAGCAAGGTCACTACTTGATTAGCTTTTTGTAGTCACTGATACTCAGTTGTTCACCTTTTTTCTCAGATAAATCGTTCTTTGGTGACTTATGACCCTCTGACCAACGTCCAGATAGCAGAGATTAAGTCTCAAGTCCATAAATACATAAAAGGAGACATCGATGAAATTGATGTAAGTAGCCTTCTAGCAGAAAAGGACTTAAATACTGATTCTATCCCATTTTACTCCAAGACAGAAGCGATGACAATGCCTTCTGAAGAGGCTGTCTTTAACCCTAGAGGTGCTACAGAGTTGTGATTTATTATTTATTTATTTTTTTATTTTAAGGGCTGTGTCCTTGTTTTCATTCCAATTTTTGCTTTTTTGGGAAGCTTGAGGAGACTTTTCCTCAGTCCTGAAACTCTTTGAGTTCGTCTATTTGGAACCTCTTTAAAGAATTTAAAGGTTGGACGGGGCTTTGAGCAACCTGGTCTAGTGGGAGGTGTACCTGCCTATGGCAGGGAGTTGGAACTGGATGGTCATCTTCTCTCAAAGTCCACATTTTCTCCCTCCAGCGGGCAGGAGTGGAGTGGAAAACGTTCTTATGTGAAGGTATGTTTTACCTGGGCTGCTAAATGTGATGTGGAGGGAGTGGAGCAGGGAAGGTAGAGAAGGACTAAGGAGTTTCACACAGGGAAGGATATCTCCAGTGGCATTGAAAAATCTTTTAGAGGGCTGAAAACAGAGGTAGTGCATTTCATAGCTTATGGAATCATATGATCATAGAATGGTTTGGGTG
>JAHREE010150884.1:25319-38990 GCA_033628505.1 Tringa tobata | reverse complement strand
AAAAAAAAATCCCAAAAATGAGGACAAGCAGCTTCTCTCTCAGAAAATAGAAGAGAATAAAGAATAACACGGGTATTATGTATTGCAGCAGTAGAGGTTGCTACTCACACAGGTGACATTAGGATTTTGCTGCAGAAAATCTTCCTGCACTCGAGAAACTTGTGTGAACACAAGTGTCCGTGGTACCTCATCAGACTGGGCAGCCAAGCTTTGCTGGGACCCAAGACCAAAATCATAGAAAAAAGAAAGGAAGAGAAGAGTGGAAAAAGTTTACTTTTCCTGATGAGGCCCCATCTGGAGTACTGGGAGCAGTTCTGGGCTCCCCAGTTCAAGAAGGACAGGGAACTGCTGGAGAGGGTCCAGCAAAGGGCTACAAAGATGCTGAGGGGCCTGGAGCATCTCTCTTACGAGGAAAGGCTGAGGGACTTGGGGCTTTTTAGTCTGGAGAAGGGAAGGCTGAGGGGGAATCTGATCAATGCCTCTAACTACTTCAAGGGTGGGTGTCAGGAGGATGGGGCCAGTCTGTTTTCAGTGGTGCCCAGGGACAGGACAAGAGGAAATGTCATTCTGGGATTCTGTGAAGTTTACAATGGTTAAGGGGAAGAATAGAAGGAGCAAGGTGGGGTGTTTGGAAAGGAAGTCACAGGTAAAAAATTATTTTCTTTGGAAAGCTGATATCAGCAGATATGACAGGTTTTGACATAAGAAATAGTCCTCCTTGGATGCAACGGTAAAGGGCTGTTTTCTCCTCTAGTCAACAGGAGCATGAAGTGGAGTCCAGATTACGAAGCAAGTATGCTCTGATAGACAAAAATGACTTTGTTACCATTGCTGCTCTTCAGAAGGTAAAAGCGACATTCGCATCAGCAGAGGATTAGGCCTGTTATCTGAACAGAATCATTTATTAAATGGGAATGAAGAAAATACAAACTAGAAGGGGACCTCTCTGCCATTCAGTTGTAGAAGGTGGCGTCGGGTCACCTGCCTCTGCTCAGATCCCTCTTTTAATCCTCGTCATTTCTGGAGCAAAGTAAATGTATCGTGTATTAACCATAAATTCAGATGTGGATTCTAAATTATAGTTTATAATCTATTTTTCATGACTTCTTCCCACCTGTGAAATATTTCCTCTCTGAAGCAGTTATTTCCTTGCCTTGATTTTACCCATTCCAGCAGATAAAATAATCATTATCTGTTCAGCGGAGTCATATGTAAGTCATAGATTTAAATCCTGGGGCTTAACTGGAGATCCTTTGAATTTTTTGGGTGAAAGACACAAGGGAAAATGCAAAGTATGTGGAAATAGGAAATAGAATTCTTGTCTGTATCTTCCCTGAATGAAGACTTTTGAGGGTGCTTTTATTTCTGTGACACCAGACCCAACTTATTCTCCCTCTAAAATGGCTGAAATATTTGGCATATGAATTTGAGGATAATTTTGGCCCTATGATAGTTTTCACTTCATTCTTATAGACGTGTCTCTCTGAAATCCTTGGTAGTGCATAGAGATTTCTGGATTATATTGGACAACAGGACAGAACAGCTGCTGGGCAAGGGCTGAGTAGCTTTTGTGGCCTAAACAGCTACAGATCTAATGCTTACTAGTCCATGTCTTATTTCTTCCTATTTCCAGGAAGGTGTGGTTGATATGGATGGCCATTCGGCACAGGAAGAGGAGGAACAGGCTTCTGGGACTAGAACCGCTTCTCTTTCACCCAGACAAAGTGGGAAGAGGAAATTCAGGAAAAGCAACGAGCAGCCCAAGTGAGTTAAGCAGCCAAACAGCTCTCTCTTTTCTCTGATGATGTGTCACTGCAGTGATGTCCTCCAACCAGGACATTAGCCCATGAAGGAAGGCAGAGATGAAGCTGGCTTAAAGGGTGTGTGGAAGGTTTGTGTTTCCTCAAGGTTGACATTCCAGCATTGTGCTGGAAGGGTTTCTGGTGCCTTCCATTGTGCTGGAAGGGTTTCTAGCCCCCCCTGGCTACCCCCTCCTTTCAGGGAGTTGGAGAGAGCGAGAAGGTCTCCCCTCAGCCTCCCTTTCTCCAGGCTGAACACCCCCAGCTCCCTCACCTGCTCCTCACAAGTTCTCCAGACCCTTCTCCTTGGTCTCCAGACCCCTCACCAGCTCTGTTGCCCTTCTCTGGACACGCTCCAGCCCCTCAATGTCTGTTTCAGTATGAGGGGCCCAAAATATTTACTGCAAATGCTTCATCCATGTGTCTCTTATGGACAAACTGAGACCATGGGGCTCTGTGAAGGGTGTGAGCTGTGGACATAGCACACTGCCACGACATGGAGGGTGGCCAGCACAGACAGGATTAGTCTGTGAGGAGAAAGGTGGAGAGGAGAACATGCAGTCAGGGTAACAGTCCTGTGATGGCATTGGAAGACATGTTAAACCTGCAGTTTTTCTTTAAAGTGTTCAATAGAAGGAGATATGCTAAGAGGAAAGGGAGAAAGGGACAGTGGTCAGAGGGGCAGATAAGGAGAAGAGATTTTGAGGGGAAGAGGGAACAAGCAGCACAGAACAGAGAAAAATTCTTCGATTTATAGAAGTGAGGTCCCTGCGCTGGCAGTTTCTGCAACCGCTTCTGTGGCCAAAAGCATCTGCTTGGTTCCTCCTTGACATTTCCCCAAAGTCCTTGTGTTTGAGAGGAGGGGAACCACCAAGGCTTTAGTATCCACATGATGCAGTGGAGTCCTCTGTGTAGTTTTTTTTTTTAGGGAGATGGAAGGTGATTTGGCAAATACTTTTCTGTTTCTCTTTTGAGCCGCGCTGTCCTCTGCAGGGAAGGCTGGTGGTATTTGTGGAGGTGAGTGGAGAGAGAGAAGAGAACTGGGCTTGATTTAGATGTGGGGTTAGATCAAATCCTAGGAGATTTGTTTTATAGGTTCCTCTGGAGGTAAAGAGGGTTTCCTGCCTGCAGGTGTGTCTCAATCCATCCAGGGTGGGACTATTCTTGTGATCCTTCTCAAGAAAGACAGTCCAGCCTCTGCTGTTGTGTGGTATTTGCTACACAAGGCAGTCCCTCTACTCTAGAAAGTAAGGATTTGTGAGAACAAGGCTGATCTTATCCCTTTTCACTAGATATTTCACTGCAAACTTTGGTAGAAGCAACATCAAACCGCTCGTTTTTGAATCAGCAAAGCCAGCACCTGCAGCATGGTTTGGTTCCAGTTTCCTGTTATTAAGACATTAATTAATCTGGTTCCTCTTCCCCCCCCTGTCAGGAAGGAAGGAATCGGGAACTCCCTTTCTGTGAGAGATCTGGTTGGTATTTTACCATCAAAAAGTCAGGGAACGGTTTCCACCAAGGATCTGGATGTGAAAGAGGGAGCAAGGAACCAGGATACAGCGAGTATTGATGCAGAGCTCTCAAAGCCAGTTCCCGTGGAGGATTCCCAGCGGCCCAGGTAAGCTTTTCCTGCAAAGGAGTATATTTTTGCCAGAGGGTGATTTACATGGGAGCGACTGCAGCGTGTTCCCCTTGTACAACTCCCTGCTTCGAAGTGACGAGGAGAGATTCAGAGATCTTCATTGCTTGGATGCAGAAAGGC
Organism: Tringa tobata; assembly: GCA_033628505.1. Lineage (NCBI taxonomy): Eukaryota > Metazoa > Chordata > Aves > Charadriiformes > Scolopacidae > Tringa > Tringa tobata. Next base: position 35,429 of record JAHREE010150884.1, on the reverse strand, counting down.
ATCGTAGGACAGCAGCGGCTGTATGGACACCCTGTGTACCAAATTATGTTGTTGGTGGTCACCTTTTCCATCTGCTTTGAGCTCTGGCCTGCTCTATTAAGTGTGAAGTCTCTGAAAATTGCAGCACTTCATTCAAGGGAGGTTATCCTGCCCCTCTACACTGCCCTGGAGAGGCCCCATCTGGAGCACTGGGACCAGTTCTGGGCTTCCCCAGTTCCATAAGGATAGGGAACTGCTAAAGAGAGGGTCCAGCAAAGGGCTACAAAAGTCTGTGTTTTAGTGTTCCTTCTAAAAGTCCCGTGGCTGCTGCAGCTGCATGAGGCACAGCCCAGAGTGCTGAGGAGCCCGGGACCCGGCTGGCAAAGCCGTAGCTGTGGCAATCTGCCCAGTGGCCATTGTTTACAGCGCTTTGCCAGCGGTTTGGCAGGGAAAGGACTTCTCACGCAGCCTTTGAGGCGTTTGAAAATGCCCTTAAGAGGTCAATCGGGGGAAGGCAGTAGCTGGAGTTTTGCTTTGACCGGTCTAGACTGAGGAATGTGGAGATTTGGAGCTACCGGATCCAGCCCGCTCACCCCGAACAACCTCACGCCGCACAGAGCAGCGTCCCCGGGAGCGTGACGTTCTCCCGAGGGACTCCTCCTTTTGCCCAGCGTGGTTGGTGATGAAGTAAGAGCTGGTGTTCCTGGGGGGGACACGTTTGCAACACAGCTATTTCGTGGAAAAGTCATGATTGACACATGCTGCTTTGAATTCAGTCTTTCTAAGAGGCAAGACTTAAAAACCACGGGCGGCAGCGTGGTGGAGCCGGCCAACGCACGCAGCTGTGGGCTTTGGTTGGCAGAGGTGACTGGTCTGTACTGGGATCCAGCAGGGAAAGAGCAAAGACACTTCTGTTTAACAATAGAAGGGAACAATATTCATTATTTTTCTGGAAAATCAGACCATTAAAGGTCCACTTTCCCAGGAAGCCTCAATTCTGAGTCATCTCCTGAGGAATGTGGTTTCTGTGTAAATAACTCTTTCTTCTGGGAGTGCGGGAAGGAGGGTATGAAGGTCGGCGCAGAGATGGTACCAGGGTGCAGCTGGCACAGCAAGATCCTCAAAAACTGAAATACCAGCCCCAAACCTCAGCTACAGCTGCTCCCAGGAGCTGTGTCACGCTGTAGGGCAGAACTGACCTCCACATCTGTCTGTCTTTTTCTTGGAATTCCCTTGCAGCTCCCCTCCATCCAAGCTGGTGGCATTTGAGCAGTTTAAAGAGGAAGGCGGGAGTGAGATCAACCGGATCTTCAAAGAGAACAAAAGCATCCTCCTCGCCAGGAAGAGGAAAAGCAGCGCCGTAGCACAGAGGATCAACTTCATCAAGCGTGAGATAGAGAGCATCAGAAAGACTCTGGAGGCTCAGAAGCAGGAGAGGTGGCAGCAGGGTAAGTTGCTGTGCAGAGACCAGCCAGTGAGAATGTCACAGAAGACAGGAACCACTGGTTTCAAAGCAGTTCTGGTGGTGAGGCCACCAGACTGTCCTTACTGCCTGCTGGGGCAACGGGACAGGCCGGGCTCTATGTCCCAGCTCTGCAGCTGGCCTTAGAATCATAGAATCATGGAATTGTCCAGGTTGGGAGGGAACTTTTAGATCATCGAGTCCAACCATCAACCCAACACTGACAAACCCACCACTGACCCATGTTCCTCAGCACCACGTCTGCCCGGCTTTTAAACACCTCCAGGGATGGTGACTCCACCACTGCCCTGGGCAGCCTCTGCCAACGCTCGACAACCCTTTCCAGGAAGAAATTTTTCCCAATCTCCATCCTAAACCTCCCCTGGAGCAACTTGAGGCCATTTCCTCTTGTCCCATTGCCTGTTCCTTGGGAGAAGAGTCTGACCCCCCCTGGCTACCCCCTCCTTTCAGGGAGTTGTGGAGAGCGAGAAGGTCTCCCCTCAGCCTCCTTTTCTCCAGGTTGAACACCCCCAGCTCCCTCAGCCGCTCCTCACAAGTTCTCCAGACCCTTCTCCTTGGTCTCCAGACCCCTCACCAGCTCCGTTGCCCTTCTCTGGACACGCTCCAGCCCCTCAATGTCTTTCTTGGTGTGAGACTACATTAGTAGGGTCTATGATTAGATTAGGGTCTGTGATTAGATTAGGGTCTATGAAAGTCAAATTACCAAACTTCAAGGTACTAGAGGGAAAAAAAATGGGCTAAGTGCCTTCCTCCTTCACTGCAGCAAGATGTTTATTAGCTGGAATATGCCTGGATGAGACTAGGAAGTGTGTCAGGTTTCCTGTTCTCCACAGCAGAACTCCCAGGAGTCGGTGCCATTGAGTTCTGCCGAGGAGCGGAGAAGAAACGCCTCCGGGCACGGAGAGAAATCTGAAACAAATGGCTTTAATAGCAGAGTGCTCTGCCTGGGAAGTAGCAGTGGTGTTCCTCGCGTGCAGGGAGCACAGCAAAATGACTCCGTTCTGTGAAACGACAGACTTAATTATTGCTAGGCAATTAGCAGGAAATAAGAGGGAATGGGAGAGAAAAGAAATGGCCACCAGCAAGCGGTGAATGAGGGCTGGAGCGTCAGAGCCAGCGTGAATGCTGCTCTACTGGCTTCCATTTCTCTTCCTCCAGAGAGACTTTTAGGACTATGCTTTGCAAGAGGCCTCTTCCCAGAGGGTCTGATCCTGTAAAACCAAAAGTATTCTGGTTAAACGATGAGCAAATCACCTTGAATCTATATCCAAGTGAGGGTCTGTCTTTTCATGGACTCATTGCTTCTCTTGGGCCTTTGCTTTTTATGATGACACCTACCAACTGGTGGTTTATTGTGGGTGCTGAAAAGCACAGGAATAAACTGATTTGAGGGAAACCAAGGAAGATGTTTATAGTAGGGAAGTAGCACTGGTTTAACTCTCCCCAAAGGACTGACCAGCCCTCCCTTTGTCTCAAAAACCCTTGCCATGTCTACCCCGGAGCCATAAAAGCTCTAGGTGATACCCTCCAGCAGGCTGCCACGTGGGCGTCTTTCTGCAGAGCCCAGTCCTTCGTCTTCATCAGCGTGTGTCCCCGCTCCAGGAGGACTGATATCTGAGTGTGTTCAAGAGTTCAGTGGTGATTTCTGCCCCACACCACTCCAACGCCGTATTTATTTGTAGAAAGCATGTCTAAGGAAATGTCAACTATGTGGTTAACCTCAGCGTAAGTGGGTAACTACCATGTGGTTCAAAGTGTAATGACTGTTCTTCATCCCTCTCCACCCTCATAAGAAACCTTCGTTGCCTTTTCTTACCCTCCAGGAGAGTACGCTGATGACAAAGGACAGATCATAATTGACGAGGAGGAGTTTTTACTCATCATGAAGCTGAAGGACCTGAAGGAGGAGTACAGGTCTGGTTACGCTGAACTGCAGGACCTGAAGGCAGAAATCCAGTACTGCCAGCATCTGGTGGACCAGTGCCGGAACAAACTCATCTCAGGTACTGGTACCAGGGTGGTTTCTGGAGAGCCCCCAGTTTGGCTGGGATCCTTGAGAGCAGCTCAGTGCTGAAACGCTTCACAGACATAGTGCATATAAACCAAGCCCCGTCATCCTCTGTTGTTGCCTTCCAGACTTGTTTTTTATTGATGACTGGGTTTTTTGGTGTTTTTCTTTTTTTGACATAACACCGAATTGCTGCAGATTCCTTTCCTGTGAGGGTGGTGAGAGCCTGGCCCAGGTTGCCCAGAGAAGCTGTGGCTGCCCCATCCCTGGAGGGGTTCAAGGCCAGGTTGGAGGGGGCTTGGAGCAACCTGGTGTGGTGAGAGGTGTCCCTGCCCAGGGCAGGGGCTGGGAGTGGATGGTCTTTAAGATCCCTTCCCACCCAAACCATCCTGTGATCCTATGATTCGATGGTATGTCATGATCTGTGAGACAGAATCATAGGATCACAGAATGGTTTGGGTGGGAGGGGACCTTGATCAGTCCACTTGATGTGATGCTGTGGGTAAAAGCCTTTCACAACGGAGTTGACGACATCGCTCCTGCTGATAGCCCTGGTTCTCACCCTGGATTTCATTTAATAGATGTGGCAGCTGAGGATCTGCACTGGGCCAGGGCTTCGGCTCGGCATTGCAGATGTCTCCTCTGGACCCCCGTGAGATCAGCATTACTCAGGTTCCAGCACGGGCGCCTCGGCAGGAAGCCGAGTTTGGTCATTTTAGCGTGTTCTTCACGAGCACCACCCTCCTGGTGATGAGTCACATCAGGGTGATCCCTGCAAATTCGGGGTGTGCTCTGCTGCAGGATGTTCAGTTTGATGCTGTGGCCGCAGGAGCACGGTCCTGCTCTCTCCATGGGTTTGTCCTGTAGGATGGAAAACAGTAGGGGTACGAACGCCAGAGTCCCAAATGTTTGGATGCCGTGCACATGGCAACACTTCTATGTTCTACAAACTCCCCAGAGCACAACTTGTACCCGTCCGTGTATCCCACGCCGAAAGAAATGCCTGGCTTCGAGGGGATAGATGGGGCCAAAGCGTAATTGCGCCGAAACTTTGCCACTGGTTTGTGTTTGCCCCCAGGGTCTGGCATTTTTCGGGTGCTCCAGATGTTTGCTGTTTGTTTAAACACACGGGTATGGCCTCAGTCACGATCTGTGTCAGCCCAGAGAGAAAAGGTCATCTCAGAGCTCAGACCGGGGTGAAAAGTCGGTGGTATTGCATCATTTTGGCCCTGCCAAGCCAGAGCAGGGCTCTGTGTTTGACCTTGTTTGTCCTTCACGACTCCCACACGAGAAAGCAGCCCCGATCCCGGGGTCCCTCCGTGGTGACACTGCCTTCTCCGGGGGCTCTCCCGCTCCGTGGGGGAATGTGCCAGAAGAGCGGAGGGGAACACAGCCTCTTTGCAGCTGGCATCTGGGAAATGCCCAGGATTAATAAGGACGGAATTCCTGCTGCATCGCGGCACCTGCTGTGTGTTCTCACTGGTTATTACGGGATGGAAAGTGCTTCTGTAGCATTTGGAATGGAAATCTGAGCCCCCAAAATGTGCTGACCGCTCAAAATGGCCAGCTCCAAGCTGGATGGCTCCGTGTCCCCGGGATGCAGGAGCAGTGCCATCTCGTGGCCAGCCACCTTTTGGCCTCCACAAGCCCCAGGGGACTGTCCCCAGGGCCAGCCACCACCTCCCAGGCAGTGAGGACGGGCAGCAACACAGCTAAGAGTGCCCTGTCCTTTATAACTAACTTTTCTAATAGTTTGAAACTCGGGAGCGTGGAGTTCTGAGGTCCCATCTGAGAGCTTGAGAGCACTGAGGTCCCCTCTGATCCATGGGTGGGGAGCCAGAAGCAGCCCCCCGTTTGTCTCCTCGGTCCTTACAGCTCTGTTTATCTCCCCCCCTGGCTTTGCTTTGCAGAGTTTGAGATCTGGTACAGCGAGTCCTTCCTCATCCCCAAGGATATGCAGGAAGCTCTGAAGCCCGGTGGCAACATCAGACCTGGAATGATTCCCATAAACAGAGTCATGTGCCTGGTGAGTTGTCCCTCCCGGCAGCTCTGCTCATTCTCCTTGATAACTGCACGTGGCACGGTAACGAGGGCATGACTAAGCCCATGGGAGGAGGAGGGCACGGGCAGCTCTGCCCCTTTTCTCCGAGCAGAGTGGTGTTGAAACGCTGTCTGCTGGGATGTATCTGGAGATCCATCTCGCTTTCACCTTTGCTTTACCGTTAAAAGGCTAAAATAGGACAGAGGGATTGAAGTGCCCGGTCATCTGCTGACTATCAGGAATCGGGCAAACTGCCCAGAGGTGCAAGGGGTAGGCGGGAGACTTGTTTGCAGTCTGTATAACCTGGAACGTGTTCGGCTAAACTATTGTGTTTTCGTGTTGTGGCAACTGGTACCCAGCCAGCCCTCTCTTTAGAAACCGCCACTTTGGGGTAACCGGGCTCTTTTGTCATTCCTGACAACGCACATTTCTCTTAAGCTTCTCCTTTCTCTTAAGCATTCTCAGAGGACAGGCTAAAAGAGTGTTGGGGGTGTTCAGCCTGGAGAAGGGAAGGCTCCAGGAAGACCTTGGAGCCCCTTCCAGTCCCTCAAGGGGCTCCAGGAAAGCTGGGAAGGGACCCTGGATTGCCCAGGGAAGCTGTGGCTGGCCCATCCCTGGAGGGCTTCAAGGCCAGGCTGGAGGGGGCTTGGAGCAACCTGGTGTGGTGGGAGGTGTCCCTGCCCAGGGCAGGGGGTGGCACTGGGTGGTCTTTAAGGTCCCTTCCCACCCAAACCATTCTGTGATTCTATGATTTACCAGATTCTATGATTTCTTCTTTGCGTTATTCTCCTCTAAAGTCATTCCGGGTTTTGTTAAATGTCAGATTTGAAACCTTGATGTTGTTTGATAGGAAGGTGGGGCTTCTGTCTGACACCACGAAGCCATGCACGGCAACGAGGGACATTCTACCCTGGCTGCAGGAGGGAATCAGCCCTTTCTTTGCTGGTATGACACATCTCCATCATTGCTGCTCCAACCTCAGCAGATCACGGAGAACAGCTTGTGGGGACAGGTCCTGGGTCCTTCTCTCCCAATAGCTTGTCCCCACCAGGAGCAGGGGACATCTGCAGCTGTTTGGGAAAGAGAATCAGGAGGGTGTGAGCTGTGAGACCCTGTTCCTGAATCCACAGCCCCGTTTCTAGCCAACGTGGAGTGAGGGAGATGCTGGCTTTGATTTTTTAGGAGGAAAACAGAAAAGGAACTCTTTTGCCTCCAGGTGTGATTATTTTGACTGTGAATCTCAGGGGAAGCGTTTTTTTACTCTCTTCTAGAAAAGGGATGCGAAGGGTTTTAAAGCTGATCGGAGACAGGTTCTTCCCATCCTACGGAATTAGATCCCTGGAGAGAAGGAATAACAAACATGATGTGAGGAAAAAAAAAAAACCTATGTTGTGAGTTTACTTTTAAACAGAATGTTGTGATCTACCAAACTGTGGAAAATTTCAGCTCCAGACACAGACCTGTACGGGAAAGAGTGAAAAAAAACCCCATTCCAGCCCAAACCCCGTTGGATAAATGGACCTCATGAGGGCAACAGGAAAACCCTGACCGACCGCATGAGTCCAGGATGTGACTCTTTGGGGAAAAAGAGGAAATCCATCACTAGTAGTCACTTTTACAAACCCAAGTTACTCAATATATTCATGGAAGCTCCTTTAATGGTTTCCAGCCCTGGATTTCTTGTCATCGCATCAATTCCAACCCCAAAGATGAATGAAACCTGCCTTTTAGTGATGCTCTGCAGCTGCGTCAAGTTGTTTATGTTACAGGCAGAGATCTTCAGGCAGAGGATAAACAGTGTCCCTGGTAACGTGCTCAGGGCTGGCTTCTTAGAATCACAGAATGGTTTGGGTTGGAAGGGACCTTAAAGACCACCCAGTGCCACCCCCTGCCCCGGGCAGAGACACCTCCCATGAGACCAGGTTGCTCCAAGCCCCCTCCAATCCAATGATTGTTTAATTCAGCAAACAGGATCCATTGACCTCTGTATCTCCAAACGTGTTTTTTTTTTTTTTTTCACATGGAGTGGGGTCTGTCTTTCTCCCGGCAGGAGGAAGATGATCAGGAGAGGTTTGAGCGGATGCAGGAGACCACGCTGCCAGCCTGCCCAGCTTCTGTCTCCTTCTACAAAGCCAAAATGAAGACTGATCAGAAGGTAATCTCAGTTGATCTTCCACTAAAAACCCAATCTCGGAGCTTCTCACTGCTGGCTCCTTCCTGGAAAGATACCACCAAGGCCCTGAACTTAGCAGGACTTTACAAAAATTGGGTGTTTAGGAGAGTAACAGGGCTGCACAACTCTATCACTTAACATTTTTAAGGAAAATATCTCCAAACCAGCCCTTTGGTGCTTGGGAGGAGAATTTCTCAGGGCTTCCCGTGCCCTCCTTTGAGCCCGCTGGGATGTGCCACCAGTCGAGCAGCGCTGGTGCGATGGGGCTTGTTTGGGCAGCTTTTTTCCAGCACCGCTCGGGAAGGTTGAGAAGGTGTTTGGGGTTGGGTTTATTTCAGGAAAAAAAGCTTTTCCTGGTGCGAATCCTGCTCACGTTAAAAATGCTCTTTGTTTTCTGGGGCCAGCACACGTACACCAGGACCATGTCGTCCCTCCAGCAAATGCACAAAAAACCCGGGCTCGTCACAGCTGCCGGGAAGAACAAACCCCTCTCGTTCCTGCGCGTCGTGTAAGGGATTGGGGGCTCGGCCTGGAATGTCACCTCAGAAAGCACCCCGCTTTCACACCTGCAAGAGTTTTATCAAAAATAAACAGTAAGAAATTCAACAACCACCCCAACCACCCAACTTTTGTGCGGGTAGAGTGACAGTTATTGGGAATCGGACCCGCTGCTCGGAGGGGAAGGGAGCCAGGGAGTTCAAACAGCAACGCTTGTTTTTCCGAGCCTCTCTGGAAAAGGTGGCGTCACGTCAGAGAGAAGGGTTTTGTGGACAACCTGGGCTCCTTCTGCCTCCTTCCTCCCTGCTGCCGGAGGTGATGGCCTCCTGGGAGTGTTCTCAAGGGAGTTTCAAGTGACATCTTTGTTTGATGTTCTCCAGGCGGATCCTGAGGAGCCAGGTTTGGGTGAGGGTGAGTTCTCCCTTGGATCAAAGCAACCCCTGGGCGTTTGCCCTCCTGGCGAGAGGAAGGGGCTGGAGAGACGCTGGGAGCGGAGCAGCGTTTCCATCACCCGGGGTTAAAAGATTTACATCAGCAGTGATTTGCAGCAGCCTCCCCCACCCCAGCGCAGCAGGAACAGGGCAGCGTTTGCCCACTGCTTTCCAGGAAAAGCCATTCAGATCCAGGGGGCAGATCACGGTGTCTAGCAACTGGAAAGCTCCAGAGGATTTCAGGCTGCTGCTCTCTCCATCCGCTGAGCTGAAGGCCTGCGGGAAGTCTTCCTCCTCCTCCTCCACCGGTGGAGGTGGGAAGCTGATTCCAGCTTGGCACATGCCGGGGAAGTTTCTGTACCAAATACCCAACCAAGAGAATCCCATCTCCTCCTCCTGCTGCGAATGGTTCGTGACCACATCGGTCTGGTCGGGGCTGATCTGTGACTTCCCCAAAATGATGAGAGACGCGAGATCTTGTAGGGTTCCCCCCAACTTGGGAGGGCAAGTCACACGTGTGGGCTGGCCGTGCCGCTGGCTGCCCCCACATCTGGGCGCACAGATCTGCCTGGAAAAGGTAATAAACCAACAACTATTAATTTAATACCCGCCTGGGCAATGACAGCAGCCCAACCTGCCATCAAGCGTTGGCTCCTCCATCGCTCCTCCCCACTTCAACCACAGCCAAGGCTCCAAGGAGCCACGTATGGACATGAGCCCATATATACGTACGTATATACATGGTGGCCAAGCTGCAGGCTTGGCTTGAAGGAGCTTTTTAGGGTCCAGCTCCTCCTTGGGGGTTTCTCTGTCTTGTTTCCACAAGGAATAAGACCATCAGCCATGATTTTTGCATCTACCACATGTTTTGGGTGGCCCTTGGCGTTTGTCCTCTGTCGCTCCAGCCGGTGGGTCCGGTCTGCATTCAGAGCTGCAGCCCCAAAAGCGTCGGAATTATTTGGGGAGCTGGAAGAATAATGCTGAACTCCCCAAAATGCACCATCCCATGCTCCGTGTCCATTGGGAGCGCCCTGGCCAAAGCCCAGTGAATCACTGGGGTTACTGGAAAACCCTCTGGCACGTCACTGGAGCAACTGGAAAACCCACCGGTGCTTGGCTGAGTGATGGGATGGGGGACAAACAGCCCCCGCTGCCGACACCGGCACCAGCCACGGCGGGAGCAGCCCTGGGATGGAGGTTTTCCACGTGCTGCCCTCGTTTACATGGAACACTGGGAAAATTAATTAGTCCGGGCTGTTGGGTTTGGTTTAATTTGTTGGCGCTCACCTCTGGTATTGTAACGGCACCTGCTCCCCACAAGCGCTGTGGAAAACAGCCTAAGAACCACCTTTTCTTTGTAATTATCCATTTCCAAAGGCTTATAAAGCTGAATTTCCCAAGAAAATGCTCCCACATGAACTAAATACCCCTTCCTTCCACCTTCTCCTCCATCCACCCCTTGATTTCCCCCCAGTGCTTCCTGCCCGGTGCTGCTCG
>JAHREE010150884.1:0-20486 GCA_033628505.1 Tringa tobata | reverse complement strand
TTGTGGAACGTTTGGTGCTGCTGGAGAAAGTGGCTTCCCCCGGTCCCGTACCCGCTGGGGGGTGTGACGAAGAGGGGGTGTGTGGTGTTTGTTTTTTTGGAGGAGTTGCTTTTGGTGGCTCGTGGCGTTGGAGTTGCGCTGCTGCGAGACGCGGGGGCTTGGAGGGCGCTGGTCACAGCCTGGTGACACAGATGGAGCCTGGAAAATCATCAGGCTCAGCCGTATTTGTCATGGGAATTATTCACAGAATGGTTTGGGTTGGAAGGGACCTTTAGAGGGTCCTCAACCCATGGGTAGGGATGTCTCCCACTAGACGAGGTCGCTCAAAGCCCCGTCCAACTTGACCGTGAACACCTCCGGGGATGGGACATCGTTGGCAGCTCCACGCTGGCTGTGGGAGGTGGGATATTGAGTCGAGGAGCTGGATTACAGGCGACTTGAGTACGTGCTGATGGTGTTCACTGGAGTTTTCCTATTAGCAAAGAAACTCCGTCCAGCTTTCACCTGGTCAGTCATTCTCCATGTTCCACTCGGCAACCAGAGCTCAGGTTCTTGAGAACTTCAGCGTCCAGTAAAACCAGTTCATTTTGCCTCTTTGGGTGCCTAAACTGGGGTTCTGAGGCTGGAGCCACTGCCAAGCTCCACGTGAGATCTGCAGCTTCTCCTTGGAGCTTTCTGACACCAACCCGGACCCTCTTGGTGGATGTTTGTGTCCATGGATGGATGGATCCGTCTATGAAGATCCATCCGGATGGATCCATCCAGAAGAAACTTCACCTCCTCATGCTGTTGCCAGAGCTGTAGTGGTGCAGCTGATTCAGCCAAACCTGGGACAAGCAAGTGCTTCCTTCGAGAAGACACCGGGATCATCCCTGGCCACTGCATTCTGAGTGTGGAGGTGACACGTTGGTGGGGTCATGGCACGGGTTGAGAGTCCCAAGGAGTTCTTCAGGTGGCATCTGCAGATTATGATGGAAACCGAAGGTGCTGGAGCGGGTTCTCATGCACACCCTATGGCTGGAATATATTTATCTGCTGCTTCTTCTGTGCTCTGCTGCAGGTGGACCTCCCTGACTTGAATTTAGCTCCATTTTGGGGGAAGATGGTCTTCCTGCCGTCCCCGGTCTCTGCAGGCTGGTGGCTTGGTGGCAGTTATGGACGGTTTGCTGGGGTTGGGGTTTAGGCCCAGTGCATTTGAGCACCCTGATGATTTTGTTAATGTGACTTCGTATGGATTCAAAGAGTCTAAACCATCAAGGTTTTGGTTGTGGCTGTTACAATGTTGGTTTTTTTAACGTGCGTGGCAGCTGTGGACACTTGTGGGCCATTCGCCGGTCCTGCCACCGTGGGACTTGAGTGTGTTTTGTTTCTCGTAGGCATCTGGATTCTATTTTCTACTTTTCTATTGGGAGGACAGTCAGTGACACCGGTGTCCTCGGCACAAAGCAGAAGCTCCTGTGGTTAAATACCCAAATTTGGGTCCTCGAGTATAATCCACTGGGGAGACGCCCGTGGAAGGGAAAGGCTCAGTTTTACACCTGCATTTCCCTTCGGAAGCTCCTCCCCTTTATTAAGGAGACTAATGATGGTCCCACGGGGTGTGAAATCCAGAGTAATAAGGGAGAAACTTGGCCTGAGCGTACTTGAGGGATTTTCAGCTCCGCGCTTAAGCCTTAGAGGCTCTGAAAAGTCAGTTTATTTAAAGAAAATTCTCTTTATACATCCAAATCTCTCTTGTCTGCGGGAGGAGACCTTCCCCTGCTGGCCTGGTCGGCCAGTAAGTTATCTCACAAACTTCTTACTTGGGTTTATTATTTTTCACGTCGTCTTAAAGCGATTCCCAGCCGGACTTGAACTTTCTGAGGCCAGTTCCTTGCAGTGGAGCTGAATTAAATGAGGTCGTTCATCTCCGGGTTGGGGATCTCCAGGAAGGAGACATGGACTCCGTGCAGCGCTGCCCCGTCCCCTCTTGCATTTTTTTTCCTCCTCCATCCACAGCCCCTTTTGGGTACTGTTGCCCAGTTCTCTTCAAAACGAAGCTTAAGGTTTGTAGCTTTGCTCTCGGAGAATTTGGCTTCTCCCTGGTTTTTTGTACCTGACTTTGGGTCTTCATTGTTGGGTTTTGAGGGAGAAGAACCTCTTGGCTTGTCCTTCCACCCTGGATTCTCATGCAGTTTCTGCCCACCGCTCCTTTTCCATCTGTTTGTGGTCCAGAAATGCTCTGTGCAGCAACGACAGGGGAGATCTGCTGAGTTTTCCTTCAGTGAAAATTAAAAATGGGAGGGAAAAAAGAACATAGGTCTGCATTTTGGCTTCGAGCGGTTGATCCCTGTGGTTTCTGCCAATCCAGATGCCTGTAAGTCAGAAAACCGTGCCTTTTTCCAGGAGGTGGAAGCCACTGGCTGTGGCTGAGTGTGCTGGGAATAGGTTTTTCCCTTTAGTTTTTTTAAGGTTTTAGGTCTGTGGATCAGTGGGGTGAGTAAGGAATGATGTGTGTGGACGGGGAAAGTCACGGCCTCGGGATGCCTCCCCGGGAGGGTGTGCTCCAGCAGTTGGGTTTCTCAAAAATGAGGATATTTAGCAGCTGGAGGCTACCCAGGCGAGGGATTTTGAGTTCCGAGTCATTCCACCTACCTTTAGTCACCCGGACACGTGCCCGGATAATTACACGCTCCGCGCTTAATATGCGAGAGCGGCTAATAGAGAAACTCAGCTCTCCTGAGTCCGACGGTATTTAGGAATACTCGGAAAAAAGGTGGAGGAATTCCTGGTTTTTTAAAGGGAAAAGGCTTTCGGATGGTTCTCCGGTCTTAATTGTTTCTCTTTTTCCCCTCTGCGATTAAATCTTCGCCGTGCAGTGGCTGGGAGCGGGGAGGTGACAGCCTTCCTTCCACGTCCTCCCTTACAGACCTGCTGACGTAATTCTAAATATAATTTGTTGGTGTGTATATTTAGAGGGAGAGGGAGAGAGGATTTATAAACACCTATTTTTAATTGACACAGAAACATAAAGAAAGATTAAAACGTTTGCCCTACGTCTTTGACCTTTGTCCTAATTAACAGGTTATCTGCGTTTTGATTATTTAGATGAATATTTAGATTTATTAACGTGCCGAGCCAAGGCCCAGATCATGGTTGGGGGTTTGACACCGGTATCTCTGCAGCCACGTGACCCCTCAGGCAGGGCCGGCAGGAGCAGTGATGCCCTTCCCACCTTACAGCATCCCGGGATACGCTTCGTTTCCATTTTTCCTTCTCAGAACTGGTAGGATTCATTGGGAAAAAGTCTCCAGAAAGTCAAATTTCAGCTCTGGTTTTTGCAGGTGTGGCAGGACATCTGCTGAAAAAGAGTATTTTCTTTTTCTTTGCTTTTTCCCCCTGACTTTTCCCTATTTTTTTATTTATTTTAAACTTCCATAAAAAATGCTCCATCCCTGCAGCAGTCTTTCGGGATCCATCCCAGAGGCTGCCATCCCCCCTGAGCATCTCCCTGAGAGCCTGGGGACGTGGAGCGGGACCTGAAATTCAAGTGAAAGGTGGGCCAGGAGTTGGGATTTCACCCCAAATTCAAGCGAAAGGTGGGCCAGAAGTTGGGATTTCACCCCAATTCAAGAGAAAGGTGGGCCAGGAGTTGGGATTTCACCCCAATTCAAGAGAAAGATGGGCCAGGAGTCAGGAATTCACCCAAATTCAAGAGAAAGGTGGGTCAGGAGTTGGGATTTGACGCCAAATATTGATGACCCGTGGGGCTGGGGTTATAAAGTGGGCTGGTTTTTTAGCAGAAAACAATTCTTTTTTAACATTTGCCGCCTTGTGTGGCATTGACATCCAACAGAAAAAACTCTGGAGCATAGAGCTTGGAGTTTTCTTGACCAGCTCATTCTCACCTTCCACTTTTATTGCAAATTTCTGGTATAAAGGAGGCTGAAAGGGGCTTGAATTTATCATTCCCTGCAATAATTTCCCCGCCGGGGATGACCGTGTGTTTAGAATTGCCGCAGCAACCGGCCGCCCCGTTGCGTTGGGCGCAGGTTTTCACTCGTTACCCCTCATTTCTTCTTGCCCTTTTTAAACTGGCTTCAGTCTCGCTAAAATAATTTGATATAAAGCTCTCCATTTGCTGGGAGTTGGTGTCAGAGGGAGCTTGGGTTTATTTTCTTTTACTGAATTGAGAGCAGCTCCCAAAGCGTCTCCTTCCGCCGACTTAACCTGCCGGGCGGGTTCTGTAATAGAAGATTAAACTTCCTCTATAATCACGTAAGAAATAAATACGTTGAGGATTTGATATTCAAGCACCCACCTTAAGCTCTGCTGGGATGTTGCAAAATTTATTTAAATTTATTTACAGCACCGAGACAACAAGGTTTTTCGGGGCGGGGGCAGGCTGTGAGTTGCTGTTTCTACCCCAGAAATCAGAATTTAGGGACCCCTGATCCCCGGAAAGCATATTCTTGGTAAATTTGGGGGAGTTTAGGGGTATTTTGTGAATGTGAATTGTCCCAGCGCGGCCAGTGCAGATGTTTCCACCTCCCCCAGTGCCACTTTGGAGACCTCCCCATCTCCACCAGTAAAGCCACCGAAGCAGGCAGACTCCTGCAAGTCCATCCTGCCCTCCAAAACAGGGAGAAATCTCTATTTCACAGGTATTTTAGGTGACAGAGGTGCCCTGCAGTGCCAAGGAGGGGGGTGGAATTTGTCATGCAGGGTGGGTGATGCCTTGATAAGGTCAGTTTAGGAATTTGCTGGTCCGTGGGAGGAAAATGCTGGAGGTGAAGGAGGATGAAGTTCTGCTCCTGCTGATGGTGCAGGAGATGAAGGAGGGGTAAAAAATCCCCTTGTTTTCCCTGGAAATGCAGAGAGAAGTCGCCCGGAAAAGATGGGAGCTGATGGGCTCAGCCCTGGGGAGCAAATCCTTCTCCCCCCCTTCTTTGTGCCTGCCCTGGAGGGAGGGATGTGTCCTCTCTGCTCTGTGGGGGTGGGTTTTTCCCCCCCACCTTTTTTTAGCACAAAACCCTAATTAATTATCCCAGAGCCATGGCTCAGGTCAGATGAAGCCTCAGAGCCTCTGCGTGTCCAGGTGGTGACTTCTCTGCCCAGAGCGAAGTCCCCGCTAGCAATGATCGTAAGTCACCTTAGATATTTCCCATTATTATTATTATTTTAAAAGAATTCCGTGTCCTTTCAGCTTCCTCACCTTCTTCTGCTTCCCCCATCGCTGCAGAGAGAGAAGCGTTGGTAGAACTCGAGCCTTTTACTGCGAGGAAACTGGGTGTAACCACTTGCTTTTTAAATATTTACAATTTTTAAATTATTTTTCCTGGTGTCAAACACCTTTTAACTTAATTAGAGCAGCTTCGTTCAGCGCATGCCGAACTTTTTCCTTATGGGGGGATCGCATGGGATGGGGATTTGAGGAAAATTAAAAAACAAGCTGTTTGTTTTTCTTTTTTTTTTTCTTACTAATTTTTTTTTTTAAGCCTGGCCATAGGAAGGAGGTTTTAATTCCGAATTGTGAGAAATTGTGCAATGAGGAGGCGATGAGCGAGATAACGAGCTCGCCTTTGAAAAAGCTGGTTTTAATGGTTAAAACTGCTGGGTTTTAATGTGGTTTTTTGGGGGGAATTTCATTGTCTGTCCATCCCACGGGGAGAAAACCGTCCTGCATCTTCCCCGCTCGAGGTTCTGGGGATGATAAATGGCATTTGTGTTAAATCCAGCCTCATCCTTCCCCAGGGGCAAGGGCAGAGAGGGGCAGTGCAGGTATTTTAGGCGTTAATTGCATCAGGTGGGGAAAATGCAGTTTAAAAGCACCTTGTTGGTGTGAAACAAGGGTGTTGCCTTTTGTTGCTGTTTGTGTTGAAAGGAAGCGATTTGGAGGCAGGAATTGCCCAAAAAGTGATTCCCATTTAAATTGTGTTAATGAGAAGATGCTAACCCTTAAAGCTGCTGATGGAATCTCACCTTCCCTGCTCCAAGAGGAGGAGGAGGAAGCTTTCCAAGGACTGGTGCTCTCACTGAGCCCAGAAGCTGGGATTTGGAGTTAAACTCTGGGTTTGTGCCCCCTCTCTTTTTTTTTTCTTTTTTTTTTTGGCACCGTCTCTTTTCTGTCCCTTCCTCTTGGGGGTAAATCCCTCGCTTCCCATGATCCGCTGGATTTCTCCTTTAGTCCTGAGCAGAAAAGGAAGAGCGGGACCCCCTTGTGCCTGGTGGTGAGTTTGGGAATTCCCGGGAAGTTTGGGGGAGAGGAACAGGGTCCTGCGATGCTTTTCTTGGAGCAGAAAACTGGAAACCACTGGAAATGGTTTGCTTTTTAACCGGGTCTTTTTCCCAAAACAAAAGATCCTCGCTTCTCTAAAACGGTAATATTATTAACAGTTATATTGTAACACTATTATAAACGCTAATTTTATTAACACATAAATAGCTAAATAGTTAATAAGTGAACTTTTGGCCAAAAAAACCCCCACCCCAACCTTTCAATTCCCGCATTCTCCTGCTAATGTCTCTTTTCTTTGCTCCCCCTTCCTTCACAAGTGGAGCAGCTCCAAAACTAATTTTTTTTTTTTTCCAAAACCCATCCTTTTCCTCCGTTATTGCTTCCCCTTCTATTTAGGGTTTGGTCACTGTTGGGTGGATCTGCCCTGGGAAGGGTCTCCTTGGGCTTCTCCAGACCCAGAGCTTGGGAAGAAATCCCTTTGCTGGCTCTTCCAGCTGGCAAAGAACAGGCGTTTTTAACTCGTGCCATATTTTGGGTGGGTTTTTTTGTTTTGTTTTTTTTTTTAGCCTATATTTTCTCCAGCTGTGGAGAAAGATGTGTAAATGCTCAGAGTAAAAATTTATAGAGCTATAAGTTTTCCATATTGTGCTGTGATGCCTCTTGAATCTACTCTTGGTGGCTCTTCTCCAGCCAGATGAGAAATGGGACCCTGGTTCGGTCTGAAGTGGGAGGTACAACGAGTTGAATTTCTTAAATCTTCTTCATGCCATATTAAAATGGCTTGTGTCCGGGGTTTTTCTTGATTTATCAAGTTCATTTCACAGGGGAAAAAGAACTTTATAAAGTTCCCTCCCTCATGTTAGGGGAAGAGTGTTCACCGATGGTTACAGATGGCTCCGTACACTGGTATCCCATAATCTATGTTAAAAGAAAAATCAATTTCTGGCATAGTTGTGACCACAAAAGGTGTCTCTTGGCCCTTATCATTTTTGTAAATGAAAAAAAGAATTATTTATTTTCAGTATATTCAGCTCCTTGTTTTCACAGCGCGTTTAGTCCTTTCTTCTTCCAGCGCGGGAGAAATGGTGTCTCTCCCCCTGCTCCAAAATCACAGCCCCAAACCCGAAGAAAATGTATAAATTTCGGGAAGCGGGGAATGGGAGAGCTGGGGGATGTGCTGCAGGGCCAGGTGTGTGCTTACAGCTGCCTTGACCTCATTTTCTGGAGAGTTTGGCTTGTTTTCAAGCTTCTGTTTAAATAAGGTGATAATAGATAGTGATTTATTTTTTTCCTCTGTCCTGCGTGTGCTTTAGCCTTTTCTCCGTGGCGTTTTGGGGGAAGGAGCAGGATTGTCTATTAACTTCCCTACTTTTTTTTTTTTTTAATCCTGGTTGTACATTATCCGATTGTGGTGCAGTATTTTTGGGAGGTGTTTGGGCGTTAAAAGCACAGTGTTGGGTACAAAAGATTTCGCCACAATTTAGCGCCGTGGTTCAGTCAATCACAGGGAACCTTGGGCGTTTGTCATCGATTTTTATCTCTAATTAGAAACTAATAAACCCAGCAAGGTGATAGCACTTCACATTTCTAAGTATTTAATCCAATCATTGGGTTTTGAGAGTGGCAGGAGGTGAATGAGAGCAGCAAAGAGTGAACATCTTCGTCACAGTGGTGGCAGAAGCCGGGAGGTGCAACCTTCCATCCCCAGACCAAACTCTGCAGCGAAATCAGCCCAGAATTCCCTTTTTTGGCTTCAAGATCTTGCTGAAACTGGAAGTTTCCACCCAAAGTCTTTGTATTTCCCTCTGGTTTGCTCAGCCCCGGCGTTGGGGGTGATGGTTGTGGTGGTGGATCCATGAGCAGCTCTGGAAGTCCACCAGCATCCCCAGGCTGGTTCACCTTGGCCTAAGGAAAAACAGTTTGGAAGTTGGGATTTGTGTGTGTGCGCTGAAGTTTTGGCATTTTGTTTCCTTTCTTTGAAAAGAAAGTTAATTACCGAGGCAGGGGTTGGCTTTCAGATGGACCTGTGCTAATGCCTGCTCAATGGCCCATCCTCAGCTCAAAGCAAGGGGTCCTGCTGCCTCCCCATGATGGGGCAGATGTTGAGATAAGAAGAGCTTTAGGCTTCCAGAAGAAAAAAAAAACATAGAGGACATCTGGCAGGTGAGGCTTTTCAGGTTTTGTCTCAATTTTGTCATTTTGGACTTCAGAAGCCTGAAGGCATTATTTTTTTGTTTGTTTGCTTTTTTAGCATAATCGAAGCCCTCCTAGAGTTGGATTCCACCTTAAAAAGGAGAGGTGTCTCATTCACTTCAAGCTCTTAAAGCATCTAAGAAATGCTGGAGCTGCAGAACCTCAGAATTAAAATACATTTTTCTAAATTAACGTGCCTGTGTCAAACCCGGGGTGTTTCCATGAGTAGGAATAAAAACATGGAGAAAGAATGCTCCATCAGACCATTGATTTAAAATAGAAAGAATTTTGGTAGAAATGTGTGTCCATAGCCTTAAAAAAAAAAAGCCTCTTCTGCAAATGCAAACTTCTCTCTACCCTGTGGGGATTTGGGATTTACAGCCCTTGGGTTGGTTTTGGGTGCAGTTGCACATTTGTGGGGTGTGTGCGAGTGCATCCTCCCATTACCTGCCCCATATTTCTCATTATTAATTAGGTCTGACTCGCAGACTGGCAAAATTGCTTTTTTTAAGTTTTACTTCAGGGCAAGACTGTTGTTTTTTTCCAAAATACTAAATTTTTTAAAAAATAATATATAGGGCTGCTGTAGGTAAATGAGAGATTACACGGTTCCCTGTTTTTTTTTTTTGTTGTTTTTCTTTTATATTTTATTTATTAACCACTTGTTTGTAGAGTGCTTCAATTTTGCTTTCAGTTTTATTTTGGGTTTTAACAAGCCCCTTTCTCTTGACCTTGGCAGAAAGGAGCCACTGAGCGTGTGAATTCAGTAATTCAATCCTAATTTTAATTAACAGCCTTCCTTTTCTGTACCCGCAGATAGCGAGGTGCTGGCCGGAGGGAAACAAATGGGATTGCTCTAAACTCCTGGGGCTGGAATCCTGCTGGAAAAAAACCCCTCCGGGTGGTGCCTTTGGATGGATCCCCAGCTCTCGGAGGCTCTTGTGCCGGTGCCAGCTCCTTCCTCAGGCTTTTACCGGGGAGAGGGAGAGGATGATTTTATGTAACTTCAAACCCAGCGTGGGAGGAATTTGGCAATAGGTTTTTGAGTGAACAGCGACGTGTTCACTAATTTTGGAAATCTATTTATATATATGTATATTTATTTATTTATTTTTTTTTTAATCTGGGGCAAAGGAAGAGGCTGTAAATGGAAACGGGATCCATAACCCAAGGCAGTGACCTCCTTTATTAAGGGATAATTAATATATTAAGCACCTGGAGCGAGGTGGGACGATTTTCTTCTGCTTTACCTGGTGACAGAGGGGTAATTCAGGAGGGAGAGGCCTAGAAGTGGCTGAAATCCCTCTGCAGAGAGGGAATGCTGCTATTCACTCTCTGAAAAGAATTCTTTGGAATTCTTCTCCAGTAGAATTCTGTCCAGTAGAAATTAAATCATTCATATAGGCATCTAGGGCCATACAAGTTATATTACCAGTAATGTAATTTCAGCTTCATTTTACCTATTTTATTTTAAACAACAAGTTTAATTCATGCAGCATCTATTTTGTCCCTTCTTCACTGTTTTCTACCTTTTGATATTTTGATCCTCAGTCTTCTCCAGACTAAAGAGCCCCAAGTCCCTCAGCCTTTCCTCATCAGAGAGATGCTCCAGGCCCCTCAGCATCTTTGTAGCCCTTTGCTGGACCCTCTCCAGCAGTTCCCTGTCCTTCTGGAACTGGGGAGCCCAGAACTGGTCCCAGTGCTCCAGATGTGGCCTCCCCAGGGCTGAGGAGAGAGGGAGGATGACCTCCCTCCACCTGCTGGCCACACTCTTCCTGATGCCCTCCAGGATACCATTGGCCTTCTTGGCCACCAGGGCACATTGCTGGCTCCTGGGCATCTTGTTGTCCCCCAGGACTCCCAGGTGTTTTTCCTCAGAGCTGCTCTCCAGCAGGTCATCCCCAACCTGTCCTGGTGCAGGGGGTTATTCCTCCCCAGGTGCAGGACGCTGCACTTGCCCTTGTTGAATTTCATCAGGTTCCTCTGCCCAACTCTCCAGCCTGTCCAGGTCTCTCTGGTGGCCCAGTCTCCTGGTGTGACAGCCACCCCTCCCAGTTCTGTATCATCAGCCTAAAGATGAAACCTCCTTTTAGGCAGTAATTTATGTCAAAATGCTGTTCTTTGGAGGACTCCTGACCTCCTCTGCATTAGTGGTATTTTGAATTCGTGGCTTGCTTAACCCTGGTAAATCACAGATGTGCCCTCATGTGCTCCACAGCTTGCTTAAACTCGTGGCTCGTGTTTCCTCAATGAAAACAAACCCTGTTCGTGCTGCCATGAGAATAATTTATAGCCTTTTAATGAGCTTTATCAATTGGACGTGAGCCCTGGTAGAGGCAGCAGTAGTACCCTACCGCTGGTGGTAGGTCTTTCGAGCAGGTTGCTCCTGATTCTCCGTTGCTGGTGGTTTAAATGGAGAAGTGGGTGGTTATTTTTGTGCCGTCACCGCGTTGGGTTGCGCAGAAACCGAGAGCTTCGGCTTTTTTTTTCCTCAGAAACCGATACTTCTCGATCAGCCGACGTTTGAAGTGAAATCTCTGAACCTTTTCTGCGAGAAGTCTTTCACTGTCTCGCAATGACGGCGCCGAATCATGGTTGAAAAGCTGTAAAACTTAGGAAAAATCCAGCTGAAATCGTTTTTATCTATAAGTTAGCTGAGGAAAAGGCTTTTAGCATGAAGGTTGGAGCGATGGAGAGTGGTTTTTGGACTTGTAGTAGAGGAAATAATGGATAAAGACAGATGGGCTGTTGATACTTTGGTTATAGGCCTTTTGGTAACTGCTGAAACTTCTACATCTGCTTCTGTAGTTGTCCTTTGGGGGCTGAGGAACTCGTTGAAGCTCTTCCAGATTCGGAGAAAGTCAAGGAGAGAGTGGTCCTGTCCTTGTTCCTTCTCCTTCCTCGTAGGAGAAGCTGCTTTGCTCGTGGTGTCGGGGTAAGGAACGTAGGGAAGCAAAGGAACATTGGGCTTTTCCGTTGGCTCAGCGTTGGCAGGTTGGGTTGGGATCAAGGTGATGCTCCCCATTAGTTGGTTGTCAAGCTTCTAACTGCCAAAGTACTGATTAATTAATTCTAAGCATCCTGGTAAATAGCCAGAGCTGCAGATCCATAGCAGGTCATACAGCAATCAGGCATTTTTAAGTGTCTTTAATTTCTAGCCATGAGAGAGGCAGATGCTTTCACTGTTTCTTGTCTCCTAAAATCAAAAAAAACCCCAAATTCAGCTCCTCCATCTCATTTTCAAACTCTTATATCTGCGTCACACCCACGGTGTCAGTTGAAATAAGGTTCTGGCTGGTTTGCGGACCCGCAGAAGCCAACACTGAGACAGAGGTTTGCTCGAAAAAAGGTTTGCTCTGTCAAAGCCCGTGCAAAATTTTCGGTGTTGAAATAATCGAGCTTCAAAACTCCACCGTGGAGTTAAAGTGTGTGCCTGGCCGTCGGGTGACGTTGGTGGGGACATCTCTTGCAGCAGGATGATTTGTAGGGTCGGTGTTACCCTCCTCGCTCTGTCCCGTCCCGTTTGCAGCGCCAGAGATCTAACGTTACATTTCTTGTTTTCACCTGATATTCACACCTTCTTTTTATGTTTTCTTTTGCATGTTTCCTCGGCTGGATTGCAATAGAGAAGAAGAAAATGAGGTGAGTAAAGCAGGTTCCTTTCTTGATGTAGTCCCTGAGACACGCGTTGGCCCAACCTGGTTGGTTTGACCTATGGATTCCTTGAGTCGAGAGAGGTTTTAGGGTCCAGGTAAAGCAAACTGCAAAACTAAACCCCGCTTGTGTGAACAGTGTCACAGGGCATATTTTAAACTGAAAGAGGGGAGATGGAGCTGAGATGTGGGGAAGAACTTGTTTGGTGTGAGGGTGGTGAGAGCCTGGCCCAGGTTGCCCAGAGAAGCTGTGGCTGCCCCATCCCTGCAGGGGTTCAAGGGCAGGTTGGAGGGGGCTTGGAGCAACCTGGTGTGGTGGGAGGTGTCCCTGCCCAGGGCAGGGGGTGGCACTGGATGGTCTTTAAGGTCCCTTCCAATTCAAACCATACCATGATTCTGTGGTCATCACTTTCAAATCTGACATTATCCTGGGGTGTCTCCAGCTCCATGGTTAAATCCAGGGAAGAAGGGAACCCTCTTCTACCATCTACACCCTGGGAAGCCACAGCAGAGCGCCACGGTGCCCTTGAGACATTCAGTGCAGGTAGATGCTTTCTACACTGTGAGAAGATGATTATTTCAGGGCTTAATCTGTGGGAAAAAAAATAATAAGTTTTGTTCTGTATGGCTCTATGAATTTAAGGAAAAAGGAGAAAACTTGGAGGGACTGGAAGAATTTAATATCCCAGCACACAAATACCTGTTGCTGATAATTTGTGATGCTGTAGGATCATTAAAGGAAGGAGAACTCCTCTTCTGCTACAGAGCTTTTTCCAGTAATTCAAGTCCCCCAAACTGATGTTCCCTTGCTCCTGGGGAGGCTGAGCCCAGCACCCTACAGGAGGGTGGTGTTCAGGCACGTAGAAACTCCTACCAAACAGGCTGAACGCTTGATTTTGTCCTTTATTTTTCCGTTAATTACTTTATATACACTTCTGTATCAGTTTGCGGATCAATTCTGATGTGTGGGTTCTTTTGAAAACAGCGATCATATTTTCAGAATGAATTTCTGGAGATGGTTTTGAGACAGCTGGGGAGAGAGGAGCGTGTTTCAGAGCTGGGAAAAGGTCTTTTCTTTTAAGGTCCCTGCTTGGCACTCGTTTAAAAGCATCCATGAAATAGCACCCATATAAATAACACCCATTTATAAGCAACACCCATTTAAAAGGAGTCCTTTGGATTTTTTTTACCCCACAAAGCAGCTGATCATCTGCTGGTGAACATCAAACCCGTGCGTGGTGCTGGGTCACGTTGAGACTGTGCCATGATTTGCACAATGACAATAAAACCCCATCAAAAATGAGGATATTTTTGTATAGATGACATCCAAGGGTGCAAAAAGAATGGGTCAGGGTTTCCATTCCACTGATGTCTTATTTAATAATTTACTCTGGCGCCTTTAGAGCGGCTGTGCGTTGTTTTACCAAAGTTAAAGGATAACAAAACATGTAATAATTCACAGGGGGTTGCAGGAAAACGCTGCTGCTGCCAAAGATGTGTTTGGGCAACAGTTATGGGAGTAAAGCCTGGCCCTCTATGGTTTTCATGCTGCTACGACTGTTTCCATTGGAGTTGTGGTTCTTACCCAAAACGTAATTGCACTAACGCAATTTGGATTTGGGAGAATAAGGACTATTGAAAACAGCATATTTTTTTTCCCGTGGTGTGGCAACCTCCATCTTCAGGGACTGTGCTGCTGTGACACAGACAAGCCCTGAGCTTTAAGATAGTTGGAGAAATGCTAAGACGGATGAACACACGGTGTTTTATGCTCTGAAAATCGCTAATTTGGGGCTTGGATAAATGCATCCTGTAAGGTCAGAGGTTCCCGTGATGAAGGAGCTTTGTTGCTCTGGGCTTGCTCCATTTCCAAAGCCGGGGTTCAGTTGTGAGTGCTGTCACAGCGGCTTTCCTGGTGGAGATCCTCAGCTCTTCGTGTCTTAGAGAAGATGAGTTTCAGCTCGTTAGCATCGAAAACGAAGGGATTTGCCATAGCACGGTCCTCCCTGCGGGGTGGGAGTGAGATCCTGGGCAGGAGAGGGCAGAGAGCTGCTGGGGAGATGGCCTGGAGATGACAGAGCCACCACACATCACGAGTCCTGGTGGGAATCCTTGGAGGTCGTTACGTTAATACCCATCTATGCCCAGGCCTGGAAACTTCTTAGGAATTACTAATGACTGAGATAAGGCTGTCGGTGGGAGGTGGGAAAGGACAGGGCTTAAAATTGCAGCTGTAATTCTTGATGGTCCGATTCTGAAACCGAATGCATCCAGGTGTGGTGTCCTGGGATGTGAAAACAAACGCATTTAGAGCTTAAAAATGCAGGATCTTTTGTAGCTTTGGACCACAGAAACAGCCCAAATAAAGTCACGCTATCTTCTCAGTTAACTTTACATGCCAGACTCTATTTCTTTTTCAAAAAGGAAGAATTAAAATGAAAAAAAGACTTGCAGTTTGCTCATTAGTAAGTCAATTAAAAAGTCTCAACCCAAACCGCAAAGGAGGTTTAGCTCCGAACTGGAAATGACTGAGTAATTGATTCTGTTCAAGAGAGAGCCAGGTTATGCCATCCCAGACTCCAGCGCAGGGTATCAATTTCTGTTTTATTGTCCTGAAAAATTCACCTGGTAAAAGAAAAATTGTTGGATGTGCCTGTAGAAATGAGGTAAAACCCCCAAAAAACAATTCTTCTAACAGCATCTTCTTTGTCTTTGGCAGGGCAAGCCTGAAGCCGTGCAGAAAGCTGGTTTTATCAAAGGCCCGGTGTTCAAAGGCGTCGCTTCGAGTCGCTTTTTGCCCAAAGGCACTAAAACAAAGGTTAACCTTGAGGAGCAAGGAAGACAGAAGGTGTCTTTCAGCTTTAGTTTAACCAAGAAAACCTTACCCAACAGATTTCTGACTGCTCTCGGAAACGAGAAACAAAATGAAACTCAGAACTCCCCAGCAGTCCCCCTTCAGACTGACTTTAACCCCAAAAATAAAATGGACCTGGGGGATGCCGCTGGCTCAGCTGAGGAGTCTTCACCTCCCAAACCCAAGGTAGAATTAGGGAAGATCCATTTTAAAAAACATTTACTTAATGTCACGGCAAAACCGCCGCCGGCTACAACAGCCACGCTACCGCCGCCGGCTGCGACACCGGTGACGGAACCGGTGGTGTTGGCCGCAGACTGTCCCTCCACGCCACCGCCTCCCCCGCCTCCCCCTCCGCCCACGGCGTCACCGGCAGCGTCCGTGCTGGTTCCCGCCGCGGTCGCCTTACCCCAACTGCCCCTAACGCTGATGTCGACGCTGTTGCTGTCGCCTCCCGTGGAAGCCGAAGTCCCCGTTCCGAAGGAGCCATCCCACGCGGTACCTAAGGAGGCTTTGGCGCCTTTGGACGTCAAGCAGGACGCGGTCTCGCGGGGTTCGGAGGAACACGTAACTCAAAACACGCCCGAGCAGACGGAAATAACTCCGCAGAAGGAAGATTCCCATATTGGGAAAGAGGATGAGGTTTCCGACGGCTCAAAAGGTGCTCCCCTCTGCTCCCGGAGGCAGGGATCGAAGAGGAAGTTCTCCCAGTCCGACGGCACGTTGCTGGGCTCTGAGTCTGACGAGGATTCGGTGAGGACCTCCTCCAGCCAGCGGTCTCACGAACTGAAGATCTCCAGTACGGAAAAGGAGAGAGATCCCAGAAGAAGCTCCACGTCCCTCAGAAGTGACGACCTGGGGAAGTCCTCCTCCCGCTCCAAGTCGGACAGGGATGAGAAGTACTCGAGCTATTCAAAGTCGGAAAGAGACTCGCGGTACACGTCCTCCCGCTCTCGATCAGACAGAGAGAGGAGGCGAAGCCGATCTCATTCCCGTTCCCGATCGGATCGGAGCTCCCGAACCAGCTCTTCCTACTCCAGGTCGGAGCGTTCTCATTACTACGAATCCGACCGCCGATACCACCGGAGCTCCCCGTACAGGGAGAGGTCGAGGTATTCCCGCTCGTACGCGGACAGCAGGGCGCGAGAGAGCTCGGACTCGGAGGACGAGTACAGGAGGACACATTCCAGGTCGAGCGACTCGAGACGTACCTCGTCCCACTCCTCCTCCTCCTACAGAGACTCGAGGAGTTCTTACTCCAAGTCGGACAGGGACAGCAGAGCCGAGTCGTCTCACGCCGACGTGGAGAGGAGAGGAAGGTCTTCTTCGAAAGCAGATAGAGATTCAAAAAGGACTTCAGAAAGTGAAGTAACCAAAAGGTGCTCTCCCCTTGATGAGCTTGGCTATCGAAAGGGGACATCCCATTCTAAGCCCGACAGTAATGTGAATTCCTCCCGTTATAAGTCCACCCCTTCAAAGACCCCCGCACCAAAGCCTGATAAATTTAAGAGTTCTTTCTGTTGTACAGAATCGAGCGAAGAAATAAAACAGCAGTCTAATTCTCTAGATTTAGAGACCTCTTGTCTAAAAAGCAATGAGATCAGGGTGTCCATTGCGAAAAAGTTTGAAAGGGAAAAGACACTTTCTCCACTAAATCAGTTAAACGATTTGCCCGCTTTTAAAAAGGCAGATGAATCGCCAGTGGGTTTTGCTAACTCAAAGTCTGAGGAGCTTACGGGAAACGAATGCCATGACAGTGTTAAGGAACAAGAAACTTTATTAAAGATCAAGCCCGATCCCGTAAGAACGTGCTTCCCCATGGAGCTGAGTGTAAACGGGTCCCCGGAGGGTAGGGCTGATGGTTTGGCAACTTCCAGTGCCTCCAAAACAGAGGATGTCGCCGCCTCTTCCGACGATAGCTTGTGTCGGTCAGAAGCGTCGCCTGTTGTGAAGACGAGTCCGTCGTGTCCGTTGCCATCTAACGGGTTTGAGGGCACGTACGCGTCTCAGGAGCAAGAGCCGGACGATTCTTGGGTCCAGTCCAGCGAGTGCAACAGCCTCTCCAGACCCGCGGAGGCTCCGGTCCCTCAGCAGCAAGGGGAAGCCGTCCCTTTGCCCCTCGTGAATGTAGATCATGCTCAATCCATGCTCAAGAAGCTGGATGATCAGGCGGCTCCGTGTGACAAAACCAAAGAACCCATTTTTTGCTACGATGTTTCCGACGATGCCGCCCCTGCTCTGTATCACTCGGAAGTTGAAATCGAAGCAGAACCAACAGATTTAAAAGTTACATCCGAGACGTTCCTGGATGTACAGGTGGAGCCACAGACCGTGACGTGCGATTACGAGAGCACGGAGGATCTCCACTCCAGGTCTACTGGTGAAAATGAGCACGATCATTCTTCCCAGAAGATTAGCCTGGCAGTGGAGAGCTCGAGCCAGGATCCCTCCCAGGATGGTTGTTCCCCGAGACTCAGGTTGGACCATCCCGTGCCGGAGGAAAGCGTCTCTTCCAAGTGGGATGTGCCACCACCACCGGATGGGTGCCAGGAGCCCCTGCGGCATTCGGAAGCTGAAGAGATGGTGGAGTTGGGTGCTCAGCACGTTGATCTTGGTTTGGCAAAAGGCAAGCCCTCATTCAAAGATGAACATTCCTACTATTCGGAAGTGCCGCTGGAGCACCGTGGCAGAGAGGTCGTGGAAGAAAGTGCCGTTTCCACCGAGGGAGGTGGGTTGGATGATTTGAGAGTTGGGTGTCCCGGCGAATTGGCTGAGAAGGAGGAGGGAAACGAGCCCTTGGTGGCTTCGGCTTTTCCAGATGCCTTGTTTCCCTCTTGCGATGTCATTGTAACTGCAGAAGAAACGGAGACGGTTACACAAGCCCCGACGTGTGACAGCAGTGGCAACGCCGCTGAATTTGTTCCTGCTGGCCACCACGATTACTCGGACACAGGGGAGAGCGACAGTGAGAGGGGCAGTGAAGACAGCGACACGGAGGACTCGGATTCTGATGATGGCACGCCACGGAAACGCCTCCAGTCGGTTGTGGTCGTACCAAAAAACTCAACCATAGCGATGGAGGAGAGCAGCCCCGGCTCCTCACGGAGCAGCCAGGGCAACCGGCGCTTCTCCGACCACTGGGACGATGAGCGACCCGAGTCCAGTAGACCCTATTATGAAGAGAGGATGGAGAATATGCCCAGTAAGAGCGGCCCACAAATAGAGAGCAGATGTTCTCCTAGAGGGATGGAGAAGAGTCCGGCAACTTCTACCGAGCTGAGCAGGAAGGAGATGGAGGACCTGCGGCCGGATCCCTGCCAACCTCAGAGTGACGGCGTTGACAGCACGAGTCAGGCAGACCTGATGGCAGATTCCCACGGCAAACCCAACCCGGATGAGAGAATAACGCTGAAGGAGCTGATGGCCATCGGTAGACCCATCGGCCGACCAGACGAGCAGCCCTTTTGTCTGCCGGAGAGTTTCGAAAGCGCCGATAAATCCCGACACCAGATGAGCTCTTCCAAACCGGACAGTCGGCAAGGGAAGGGTGGACTCAACCAGTCTGGCCTCGGAGAATACTCCAGGCTGGATGGTTTCCACACGACGGAGGATATGGGTGGTTTGGGCTGGGACTTTTCCCAGTCGGAGAAGCCCAGTAGCACCTACCAGCAGCCAGATAGCAGCTTCGGGGTCTACTCGGGCTACGTGTACCAACCGGGCTCGGGAGCCTATGGTGGCTCTCAGGCTTACTGGCAGGGCAACGGTTATTGGGATGCGAGGTCCGTTAGCAGACCTTCTGCTGTTAATTACGAACGAATACAAGGGCAGGTACCGGATTCTCTAACGGAGGATCATGAGGAATACGAAGAAGATGACCGTTGGGATGATGACTGCAAACCTCGTTTTCCCAGCCCCTCTGGTAAATGCCAGGTGCCCGGGCAGAAGGACCAAGGTTCGGTGCAGGCACACGAGATCAGCAGCAATTCCACCAAGGAGCCGGTGCCTGGCGGGGAGAAGAAGGAAGAGGTGAAGGTTTCGGAAAAAAATGATGCGAAAGAGCGAGGTCCACCAAAAAAAAGACGCCCGGAGCTGGAGAGCGACTCCGAGAGCGACGTGGACTCGAGGGAGAAGAAGAAGGTGAAACTGGAGGGAGAGCAAGTGGAGGCAGCACCGCAGGACTCCTCCATGGTGGGTCGGTTGTGTATCATGGACGACTTCAGAGACCCCCAGCGCTGGAAGGAGTTTGCCAAGCAAGGGAAGATGCCCTGTTACTTTGACCTTATCGAGGAGAACGTGTACTTGACGGAAAGGTAACTGATTTTTATTTTCACCCTTCTTTTTTTCCCTTTCCTATAGCAATTTGAGATTTTAATTTCCATTTGGTTCGGCGATAGCTTTATTTTTTTATGGCCAGTTTGGCGTAATTTGAAGGGAGGGGAAGGGATCAGAGAATCACAGAATAGTTTGGGTTGGAAGTTCCACCTGCTTCCACCCAGTTCCATCCAGTTCCACCCCCCTGCCCTGGGCAGGGACACCTCCCACCAGCCCAGGTTGCTCCAAGCCCCGTCCAACCTGCCCCCAGGGATGGGGCAGCCACAGCTTTTGGACCAAACCCATGTATTTCCAAAGGTTTTGGTTACCTGCCTGTAACTGTCATCTCAGATGAGCTATTTTAGCTCAAACAGAGTGTAATTTGAAATATCAGAGGGTGGCTGGTGGCTGCAGATTATGCTTTTTCCCGGGAACGTTGCAGATGGATGTGATCCCTGGAAAAGAGAACTCATCTACTTCTGAATTTTAGGGATGATTTGTAAGTGTTTTGCCAAAAAAGTACTCGCCCGGGCTTTACCGTGGAGGTGAGAGCTCCTTATGAGCTTGTGACCAGTTTTTTTTCCTGGCAAGGCCTTCTGATAATTTTTGCCATTTCATTTAACTTCATGGTCCTTTTTCCTCTCGTCGTTCCTCTTCTCGTAGCCCGAGAGAGGCGAAAGGGTGGTTGAGTAATGCTGTTCACTAAAATGCCTGCCTTTTTTTTTTTGTTTGTAGTAGAAACATGTTTTGAAAGATATTCTCCATTCAGAGTCTGCAAACCAACCAATTATCTGCAGCTAAAACCTGCTATTTATTTCAATCCAAGCTTTTTTTTTTTCCTTAGGCCTTTTTTTTTGTCTTTCCGAGATCCACCCTCCAGAGCGTTTCCCTAATCATCTCCTGGCAACTAAAATACCAGTAGATGCCTTCGATACCTTTTTCTGAGACTTTTGTTTGCTTTTTCATTGTCTTATTTGCCAGCAAAGCGGAGGTTTAAGTAGCTGAACCCTCCAATTGGCTTTGTTAAAAGAAAGCTGCTTTGAGACGGCACGTGCGCTCGATTAATGGTTTATATGTTAATATTTTTGAATATAGGTTTTCTCCTGGCCCTTTTGGATGAGCGAAAGCGAGGGGATGTTCCGGAATAGTTGGGGTTGGAAGGGATCTCTGGAGATTGTCTCCGTGGTATTATATAGGATTAGAGAATAAAGCATTTCACGAGAGGCTAATTGGAGTTTATCCTTTTAATTTAAACCTT
>JAHREE010150883.1:0-59477 GCA_033628505.1 Tringa tobata | reverse complement strand
TTCAGTTTATTCTTTTATTAAACCCTGCTCCCTTTCTTACTCCACCTCTTCTTTCATTCTTGTCGCACATTCAGAACCCTTTCCTGCCCTCACATTCCCGGTTCATTTCCAGGGAAGTTACTTGAAAGCCTAAAGCATAAAACAACTATTTATGTTGATTCATCAAGTATGCTGCAAATGTATCAAACAGATCATCGCAGGCGTTCATAAAACTAAAAATTTATGACAGACAGTGGGGAGACAAAAGACTAACTTTATTTTGGAGGCATGTTCTCAAATGTTCCTAATTAGACTGAAAAAACAGTTAAATATGTTTGCCATTCAAGTTTTGCAGATGCCTGCAATTGTGCATTTATAGGATGACATAAGCCCTAGAAGGGATCTGTCAAGGAACGAGCTTTAGTGACATTCCCTAACAGCTAAATTGGTGGATAATGTCCTGTTGTAGCTTCACCCACATCTCAGCATTAAACACAACGAGCAGTTGCAGACCCCACTGCAGCTCTCAGGGACAGGGTGTCATCACTCACGGCAGAGCAAGTAAGATTGCACCTGTAAGTACCCAGTTCTAGAGAAACTTCTGGGTTTTTTTCTTTTTTTCTTTTCTTTCCTTTTTTTTCTGCTGGTCAAAAGCTTGAAAGCTAAGGGTGATGTGAAAAGAATTTTTAGGAGAGAGGAATCCCTCCTCTGTTTTTTCCATTGACTTTCTTTGAGGCTGTTAAGACAATCAGAATTTATATGCAGAAGCTAATTGATAAGATTTGGACTGAGTAAAGAAGGATAATTAAAATGCAAATGTTTTGGTCTTCTCATTAAAAGTAATGAAAGATGTAAATCACCCATGTTGTTGAGACATAAAACATCTATTTTCTGCCTTAGACCCTTCAAGCATTTGCTACTTCATTACTGCTTGAGGGAAGGTTGGAGAAAGAGGAGCCCTTCTGGGCACCATCCACTGTAAGAGTGAGCCCTGATGAGGTGGTCCTTGACTCGGTGGTGGCTGGCACTGACGGTGACCAGAGCAGGAGACATGGAGAGCCACAGGGCTGCTCTGACATGGCCAGGACTGTGCTCACACTAGAAATCCCCAGAGCCTTGGCGTTTTCCCTGGCTCAGTGATTCAGTCACGCTGTGACAGCAGCAGAAGCAGAAACAGTCTCAGCCTCCCCGTGTGGTGCCACACGACTGTGCCAAGGGACTTACTGAGAGGACAAAGAGGTTCCCTTCCCAAAGAGCAGCCTGTCCCCGGCTCTCTCTCATGTTTGTAAACACGGGCAGCCAAGACAGAATTTCTCTTTCCACCATTTCCTCTGCCAGCCCAATGTTTTCTCAGAGAAACACATCCCACATTAGATCAACAGACAGATGAGAGAGAAAAGTCCTTTCTGGATGTGACAGTACCTTACAAAAAAAGAGAAAGAAATGCCTAAATGGTTCATGGATTCTCTATATTACTGTTANAACTTTTTGTGATCAGGATGTATGATTATCATTTGCAGGAGTCAGAAGTTCCTTCCTCACAAAGGGAGTTTCCGACACCAACTCTTTCCTTCCTTGTTTTGTTGTTCACTTTCTGTTACTGGGAATCTTATTGCTACTCACTGGGTGTCATCTGAACCTCTTAGAACATTCAGTTTGTATCCGGTTTCTCAGTTTATCTGGCTTGCTCATTTTTCAGACAACCGGTTCTCAAAGCTGCCGTTATGGAACATCCGAGGTCAACGCTATGGAAGTCTGTTGGAAGAATCAGTTCTTCAGAGTGACTGTTCACATGGAGATATTTATTCACAAGGGCTGATGGGAGCTGGGCAGAAGAGCTTCCTCCAATTCCCACATCCTTTCCAGGGCTCTGCCCACCCAGGGCAGGACTGCCCATTGCTGCTGCCTGGATTGCAAGGAGCCCCCCAGCTGGCCCCTTCCTCCCCCTCTCCATCCCTCTGAATGGTAGCCCTGCCCCTGTGCACATCAACTGGTTTCACCTCCAATGATGTGACTTCACCACAATGTAGTATTACCCTGTCATGGGTCTCTCCCTCTGTAAAATGCATTTTACACCACAACTCTTTATATTAAAAGAGTAAATAAATTTATTTACTAAAGTAGTAAATCAATAAAAAAATCTGTGTATTAAGGATCTGGAACATGCTCTTTCCTAACCAACTTCAATGGTTTAATGACAATGCTATGAAGTCAATTTTCTGTCTCCCTGTCTAAATAAGTGAATAATATTTATGCAAGCTATTAAATGTAATTACTTGACTTAGCACTTCCACCCTGTACAAATATGACGCTTTAGAAAAATTTTCACACTAAAGTAGCAAAAAGGGGCAGTTCTACTCCCATCCCTCCTAGTCCCCTCCAAATTTCTGCTGCACCTCTTACATTAAATTTAGCAAGGTGTGGCAGTTCCACTCATTACACTCATAAAACACTAGCTGTACAATACCAATAACAAGGATACATGAGCAATTGTTTTCAGCTTTGCTAACTACACAGACTAAGCAAACCAAGGAGAGAAACCAGAGCAAGATTAAATGAAAAGCAAAATTATACCTTCTTTACATATATACAACTTGCCTAGCTTTTGGGCACCTGCAAAATCCTCCAAGATGGTGTTTATCTGTTCGATACCTGGGTAAGTGCCAACACTCTGTGATGATGCTTCCCCCAGCCCACATCACACTGGGATGCTCAGGGGCCAGGACAGGGGGATCATCTGCCACAGAGGTGTCCCCACTGTCCGTCTCATTCTCACAGACATGTTTCAGGGTGTGCTTGACAGTAACTGGTAAGACAAAGGAAGACCTTTTGTCAGTGTGTGTCTATGTATCCCATCACATCTGGTGGCCATGTGAGCAATAGATTCCTTTAAAATGATGACAAGTTTGGTTTCAGGTGTTTCCCTCAGCCTGATCTGAGGTGAAGAAATTACCCCAGTTCTGCCATATCAGAAAAAAATGCCAATTTTTTTCACTGGTGAAACTGTTTAATCAAGGGTAAGGCATTCTCAGTATGTAGAATTTTCCTTTCTACACATACTCAAAACACATTCTAAATTGGCTCAGGGATGTAAAACTCACTGTTTCCTCCCAAAACAAATGTTTTAACCACTTAGCAACTAAAACAATTTGGTGTTTGTGTCTGTCTGAGTAAATGATTATTATTTCTATTATTTCTCTCTCATATTCAAAATTCTATGTGCCACACTGCTTTCTGACTGTAAAATGAGGCAGCTATTTAGTGAAAACTGCTTGTATAAATGCTTTGATGCCAGTTCCCATTGCATTGGGTGAAAAGAACTGATTTTTTGGTGCCTCATGCAAAGCTTTCCTTCCTCCCCTGTTCTCCTGGGAAAATGTTCTCCTTCAGACACTCAATAGAGATAAACTGCAAAGTCCTTTGAAAGTAAGGCTGAACATAAACGAGAATGGCTTGAAATGTCTTGCTTTCATGGAGCCTTTCTCCTAAAGGATTGATATTCTGCAGCTGAACTTGCCCATCATCAAGTTAATGTGTTGGGGAGTCTGGGGAAGCAGCAGGGAAGAGGGGGCTGGGTCAGAGACCAATGATTTATCAGCTGGTAGAGCTTCAAGCAGAGGAAAGACTGTGAATTCAGAGATACCTCAGCAAAAGGAAAACATATTTGGATATCCCCTGTAACAAGTGCTGTTAACCTCGCAAGCCCCCAGTGCACCCACTCCGCACAGAAACTGTCCCTTCTATTGGAAGGACATTGTGATGAAGCCTAAAATACATTTCCAGCAGTATGAGCCAGCAGAGAGCTGGGAGCAAGAGGGAGGCAGAAAAGATTGCTATGAAAAGGCTGAAGCTGCACTCAGAATTTTCTCCAAATATCCTCTTTTGCTGTTTTCACAGTCTGGATGTTGCCATGCCATAAATGACTGAAGAGGAAAAGGTGTTTGTCATGAAAGTAGTTTAAAATAGTCATGTCTGATAAAAAAAAAAATATCCAGCAGCCTTTGTGCAAAGAAAGGACGGCCAGTCCAACAAGCTCTCTTAAGGGTAACTTTTCAAATGTCAGGACAGGAACTGTCTCCCTTAAAAAAAACACCTTTTATACTTTTCTTTCTTTTAATTTATTTTTGCAGCTGTCATGAGTCTTAGTTAAACAATGAGGGAAACAATGAAAAAGGTACTGAGATGCTTCTTTCTCTGTCTTATTGACTGAGGAGTTTTCCTGAATTCCCTCTTTGCTGTTTTCTCTGAGGTTCTATTTCCTGGTGCTGTTGGCTGCTGGGGCCCTGACAGTGACTTGCACGGCACAGCTCCTCTTTAGACCCAGCCTGCAATATTTTGGGAGGGCCAAGGGAACACGGCAACATAGGACTGACCACACCAGCTCAGGTCTGAAGGCCACTAAACCCAGGTTCATACTCCATAAGCTTTTTTTAAGAGGTACAAACAATTAAAGCCTAGACCTCATTTTTGTACCGACGCTTAAGGTTAATACTTTCTCTGCAGGCAGCTAAGCTTTATGAAGTACCTGTGACGTGTTGCCATCCACCAGACACTGCAGAGAAGACGTGTCATCTGTCACACCCACCTTGGGGCACTGCTACAACTTTCGAAGTCTTTTAATATTGCTGAGCATGTTCTCAGTGTTACTAGATTTCACCAGCTTGGTGGAAAACAAAGTCATAAAAGGAGAAGGGGAGGCTTGTCAGGTAAATTAATTAGGTAAATTACTTATAAGTTAAATTAATTCCAGGCAGCACAGAGGTTTTTATTATAAGTCTGGCATAAAAGAGAGAGAACGGCAATATTAACCACAGAATTAAATGTAAATAGCCTTCTTAGAGGTCTTCTAATTAAATATTGAGCAGAGTGACTCGGAGATCAAAAACATGTCAAACTCACAGATATAAGAGGAAAATCTAATATTTAGAGAGGACCTGTCATCAAAACATATGCAGAAAGTCAATTACAGTTCTTCCGATGAGACTGAGTGGAAAAATGCCTTTCCAGAAGTCAAAAGGTATGAGAAATGACACAATCTTAGTTTAGGATTGGAAGTTGATTAGACTAATTACACAGTGCAGTAGAGGTAACTCTTTCTGCTCACTGCAACTAGACTAAGATGCATTTGCATTTAACAGGAATAATAATACGGTAGTATAAGAGCTGCATCACCCTGTGAAACAGCACAGGTTCAGGTCCTAACTGCAGTCTAGCAGTCACCAGGAAAGTATAAGATTTGTGATAATTGTAACACATAATGAAATCAGGAGACTGTTTCTTTGCCTGGTTTGTGTTTTGGATCAGATGCATCATGAGATGGCTTTCCTTTCTCTATTTTTGTGGGAACAAGAGGGTAATCACAGTTCCTAACCTCAGAGAGGTAACACACATGGCTAACAGAGAAGGGCATGAGTTTTACCAGGTTTTCTTCAAGGTCAATGGAGAAAACCCCTTGAATAGTCTCTTCTTTTTAGAATTTCTATTAGCAAAGGTAAGTGAAGCTTAGGGAGACGAGGTGTAGATACCTGAGGCTGGGTAACACAGTCACCTCACGGAGAGCAGAAGTAGTTTTGTCTGACCTGAAGACAACAGAAATGGGTGACATGGCTTCTCTCCTGTATTGGGTGACATACTTAAACAAAAGAGTGAATATGGGATTATAAATGCCTTTGAAAGATTTTTGCAACTAAGGAAGACCACCTAATCATTACTAGGAAGCATCCATAAATGAGCATAAAAAATATGGTGAAAGTAACTAACCTATGCAATGCAAATTGCCTGTTGCCACATATTTGCAATTACAGTTTTGCCAATAAAATTTAGAGACAGCTAGAAACAGAAAAATGAAGGTTAAAGTATCGTTGGAAGCTCCCAGATTTTTTACAAGCATAGAATGAAAATAATCAGGTCTCTCAAGTAGATTGCTAATTGCAAATTTTTATATTTCCTCAAATGCTGAAATCCTTGGAATTTCACAGTGGTGCAAGAGAAGAATCTTTCTGAGAAAAGCAGCAGATTTTTCTCTAATGTGTGTAAAGCACTCAGTTATTAATAAAAAGCAGAGTTGTCATAAATTTCAGCAGCTTCTTCCCTCTTGCAAAATATACCCTGCTTGTAGTTCTGAAAGAAATAAGAAATCTTGGAAAAGAAAGGCCACTCTAATACTTCTATAATAGCTTACTTTTTCAACTTTCTAATTTAGCCCTAACATAGTTCCAGTTGTGCTATTAAATCAGCTAGATTACTCTTCAGGAAAATACTTTAAAAGCCTGAGGACCCCTTTTAATACTTTGAAAAATATGTTCTGTTTTTTACATTATAAAATTTCATCAGCACTACGCTTATGGAAGCAGAAAGGGGAGAGGAGATAAAGAGAGAGGAAATTATCTCAGAAGAGTAAGTTGAATTACTGAAGCTGAGGAAGGAAAGAAAGAGGGAAGTTGGTTGTGTTAGACAAAAAGGCTTTTTACGGGTAGAAGAAATACGGCACCAGAAACAGAAAGAATTTCAGGGACTAAAACAACCTGATGCCGTACCATGCAAAGCATGATGAAACTATACCTTTTTATTAGTGAGCAGTAATGAGCTCACAGTAATATATTTAATTATGCCTGTAATATGGCAGCCAGAAAACAAGAAATGTTACACTTCCATGCATTTTAAGGTCTTTCATGACAAGTCTTTCCTATCTGAAAACCTCAAATCATCAGGAATATTTTGAAGGGAGCACAAACTGTGACTGAGGAGTTCTGCACTAAAGTTTCTGCAGAATTAGCTGTTCTGAAGGAAGTTATAATCTTAAAAGGGAGACACAGGGAGGTCTCTGAAAAAAGAAAGATTGACTTTCTAATCACAAAGTATTTAGGAAGGTGTGATAAAAAGGGTCAGCAAATTGAATGCTGAAGTTGGACAGAGGTCTTCTTGACACAATATTCAATGAAATATTTCAGTGCAAACTTCAAGCCTTGCAAAAGAAAGTAATGGTTTTGTATCATGTGTGATTGGACTCTAGAACTCACCACCAGAAGAAACCATTGCAGCCAACAATGCACCAACATTAACACACAAAAATAATGAATGGACACAAACATCGGGGACTATACCAACACCATCACATGGGAAGAAGTGAGGGAGCATATAAATCCTGAACAGAGAAATCAGGAGAGCAGGCTGATGACCTCTTTTCCTCAAGCAACAGGCACTGGCCATGTTTGGAGACAGAAGGCACAGAGGCTGGGACCAGCACTGATCCAACCCTAGTTATCCTCCAGAGAAATACCCACTTTAGCATTTGCTTATCTAGGAGAGTTGATGAGAGAGTGAAGCAGGCAGCAGTTTCTTGGCACCGACATTCTATTCTACAATAAAAAAAATCCAGAAAAAAATCTGGCATTTTCCTCCAATGTTTCTTGCTCATTCTACTCCAGACTATGCCAGGGACCCCAAAGTATCCCAGGACACAGACACAGAACTGTTGCACATTTCCAACAGGAGCAGTAATAAAGATGAAAAACATACAAACAATAAAAATATAAAAAATATAAAAAATCAGAAAGAACATCAGCACACTACTCATTCTTGCAGTGTCATTTTTGCTTAAATGTCTATAATCCAAAATTTCACAAGCGTAGGGCATATTCCATTCCAGGAATTCAAAGTTCTTCATGTAGTGAAAGGTGCAGATTATTGATCATGTACATTAATAAACTACTTTACAAAAGACTCCAATTTTGTTGATTACACTATGCAAGGAACAATTCTATGCAAGGAACAATTCAATGCAAGGACATTTCAGTCCAGCAAAACTGAAGTAGCCAGATTACATCACTGTTCTCCAGATAAAGAAGATGTATTTTTGCAGGTTTATATGTGGCATAAAACCAATACAAATGCAGTGGCATATGCATGATATAATTGATTAGTGAAGCAAAATGGAAACGAATCTTCCACAGTTTTACAGGAGACCTAAGGCAGGTGACACCAGTGCCGAGACTACATCTCTGACCTCCAAGACTGGCTTGTCACCAAAGAAAAACGTGTTTATCATTTTAGGGCAGATTATTTGACTTTTCTCCTCTTTAAAATGTATTTCCTAAATAATTTATGTAAATAAAACCAAACCAAAAGGAAAACATCAAAAAAAGACCCACTAAAAATTTGTCAGAAAGTTGTTGTTTCCAGCTATTAGTCTATATATCTGACCTGACTATGTCATCATTGTGTCCCTGCTACATAAACACTAGAGCAAAATAGTTAAAAAAGAATAGTAACAGCAACTGACAATAAACAACAAAATTGAATAATAAGTACTCCAGTCAGTGTGCTAATACCAGCAGTTAGCAAATTAGCGTTTGCTATCTAAACATTCGGCTGCACATATATCAGGTCATGCAATTCATTGTAAAAACTAATGAATAAAGCAGGATAAAGGATATTCTACTCATTTTCTCTAAGCTTTGTGTTTTTTTCATATTTCAAATCAACATAAACCCACAAAGTGTGTAATTGTTCATGAAGGGAATCACAAGAGAAAAGCAGATTACAAAGTTTTTCTCACAGATTGAGTTTAGAGTTTTTGTCTTTAAAAATTATCCTTTCCCAAGAAAAACAGAAGCAGCTAGTTTGTGATAGGAAATAAAAACAAAAATCAGGATATTGAATCAAAATGTTTAAATGCAGACAAAAATCATTAGCGTTTTTAAAAAAATTATTATTTTCAAAACGGAATTATTCATTTATGTCTTTTATCTTAATCATATCTAAAACTAATGGGAAAGGTGAGAGGCTATTTAAAACTTTTGTACAGTGGGAGTACACTAGTTAGCAAGAATCCTTTAATAATATCATTTTAAGTGTTTCGCTCC
Source organism: Tringa tobata (assembly GCA_033628505.1). Taxonomy (NCBI): domain Eukaryota; kingdom Metazoa; phylum Chordata; class Aves; order Charadriiformes; family Scolopacidae; genus Tringa; species Tringa tobata. The sequence continues at coordinate 50,634 of JAHREE010150883.1, read as the reverse complement.
TGTTACTTATGAATATGTGATGTTCTTTAGCTTTTCATTCATAACTGCTGTCTAATTGTGAAGATGATCACATGTAAAAGCAAGCTGTGATGTACATTTGTATAGAATAATGCATTCACAGTGGCTTACCAATGATGCAAAGTAACCCTTATGTCCAGTAAACTGCTAGCTCACTAACCATTATAACTCCATATAATACTGTGTTCTGAAAATAGTGATTTTAACCTGCTGCTAATAGCTGAATCAGAAAACAAGAGATAGAAGAAAAGTTAATGCTTGGCATTTTTTATATAAATAGATTTCTACCATTTATAGGGGATTCAGTTTTTTTAATTTAAAAAGTATATGGTTTCCTCTGAAAAATCCTAAAAAATCCTTGATGTTTTATCCCAAACATTTTCAGAAACTTTAGATCACTTTAAACTTATTAAAAACAGCTAATAATAAAGTTAGTCCAGACAATAAAAGGGGTTTCATGGTTACAGTAATGAGTTTTATTAATTGTTTGGTTCAGAACACTAATAAAAGAACACTAATAAAAACAACTTGTGATTAAAATTCATATCTTGTTTTAGTATAATCTGTTAATTTAGAACAGCATATTTCATTATTACTGCCAAAAAAAAAAAAAAAGGAAAAGAAAAAAATGAGCTAGCGGGTGTTTCTTCCAGAAAAATGTTGTTTTCAGAGATTTTAATTTTTCCGATTTTAATGTCTTCCATCTCACCCAGTGTTTTAACTGCAATTGATTCTGCTTCATAGGATTTTAATTTTTCGGTGAGCAACACTTCCCTACAATGTAGTTTTCTGGAGTTTCTTTATCATGAAAAAGAAATTACCAAAATATCTCCACCTTGCAGCATTGTTTTCACAGTGTGTTTTGCAAAGATCTCTCCCATCCTGCCGTTGCCTCCCCAGCTGGGACGGGCTCCTGGTTGACATTTTCACCTGGCAGCACTTGAGCCCGTGGTATCCCCTCCAAGGGGACCAGCGCCACGGCTTGTGGTCTGCTTGGACCCAAAGAGCTCGCAGAGAGCACTGGGGCTTCACAGCCACGAGTGCCCGTTGAGTGCACTCACGAGTGCGAGCTGAGAGCTCCTGTTGGCAGAAAAACAGTCAGGAGAAAACCTGAAAACTAAATACCGTCATTATTCACCTGTAAAGGTTTTATGCTTCTCTGACAGTAATTGCTTTGGGTTTTCATCAGTGTTAGGGACCGTGTTTCAAATAACTCAGCCACACTAGCTTGCAAGTGGAGCAGCACACCCTATGCATTTTTTAATGTTTTTAAGAGGCATTCTGTATCTTTCTTGTTGCAGCCAAAGATAAAACCTATTAGAGAAATAACTGCTGCTCAATTTCCTCCATATCGGCTCCTTCATGACCAAAGCTTTGAAGCAGAGCAAAGCTGCTACTTACAGCCATGGATCATCAAATGCTTCAAGTCTTTGTATCAATCTTCTCCCTAGTATCAATGTTCATGTATTTCAACCTCTAACATTCATTTTCAATGACCTCAAGAGACTACATGGGGTAAGACACCAGTTTATTTCATCCCTAGTAGCTTTCACACAGTTTTTCCAGGTCAGTAACATACACAAAGCTGGGAAACAAATATGAGCTGTGTCCACTAAAAAATATGTCCTTTTACCCCAAAAAGTGAACACTAAATGAGAAACTAAGGGGAAAGTAAAGAAGTCAGGAGTTTTCTCTAAGGAACTGTGGACAAGAGGGATGGGGAAGCATCCTCATTTTAGAAGCATTTTCAATACAAACCTAGTTACCAAAAAAAAAATTAAAAAATTAACCACAGAATGTTAAAAATAAATGTACAAGGTTGATTTATTTAAATATCAGTTTATAATTCCTTTCCAGCTAAGCAGCTTCCCATATGTTGGAAAATGATACATATTTTCAAGATTTTTCTCTTTATATTCCTAGCATTTAAAACTGAAAGGAAATGTTTCCATAAAAATGTATAATACATAAGTTTTGGTTTTCTTAAATCACTTTTTCAAAAATAAAATTTATTATAAGCCCCAAACATTTAGTTGACTGAAATAATTGTTAAAAAAAATTGCTGTTTTCTCAGTGGCTTTCAACTTGTGTGGCTGAAGAAATAATTTGAACTGCCACTGGGCATAAAAATCAGATGAAATTTATGCATGTCCTCAGTAGTCTTATGATAATCATAAAGTGAAAAATATATCCAGATACTCACACCAACTCACAGTTTTCTACTGCCAGAAACATTCCCAGTGGTCATTGAACAGTGGCCTCTGCAGTTTTGCAGATTTTTTTGGTATATCGGCAGCAAGCAAGCCTGTTGTCCTGAACATACATGTTTTATGCTGAAAGTCATTCAATTGCAGTAATTAAGGAAACTAAATGGCAGAAGAAATAAAGACACAAAAGATTGAAGTGACATGTCCTCAGGTATAAACCCAATCATTGACGGAGAAGAATGGAGCCCAACCTGTCCTCTCTCTTCAGACACCACCCTAATTCTCCCTACAAGTGTAGCTAATTTCAGAGGCAGGATATTAGATGAAACAGATCGTTGAGCTGCCAACCTCATTTCTCTGTGAAGTTTAACATCCTTACCTTCTACTGCGTTCAGCAAATACAAAAAAGGTACAGAGCAGCTTGGAGCATAAGGGAACAGTGAGACAAGCATTTATCTCTTCCATTTTTTAAAAATACTGTTAGAGATTTAATGACTGATATAATTATGATACAGCACTTGTGAAATTCCAGATCATTAACCTCCTCTGCCATGTGTAAAATGGAAAAACTCTGTCGTTACTATTAAAAGAACGATACAGAGAAATAATTAATTCTTATTAGGCTCCCCACACTGAAAATACGTGAAGCAGGTGCTGGGGCCGGAGTGCGCTGCCTCTGACTCTGCACAGGGAGCACAACGCAGTTGTGCAAAACCCCACTGACACCTCCAACTGCAGTGGGGTGGGATATCCCAACCCATCTGCAGATGCCTCTGGGAGGAGATGGGTCTTCTGTAGGTCCGCTGTTGTACCTGCCAGACCTGCAGGGACTACCACATGTACAAAGGCTGGTTGCACTGCGAGAGACTCCAGGATTTCCTCCAGGTGCCTTGCCATGTGGCAAACAGAGTGCCCAAAGCTGCTGCTCTTGCACAGAGAGGAAGAAACCCTTTCTCTGCTCTGAATTCTGTTGAGAGCAATATTTTACTGAACAAAGGGGCTGTTGCCATCATTGTGTTGGTGATATCACAGGAGAACTTGGTGACTGAATTCCTTCACACCTGACCTGTGCCATCTTCCCTGGGATTCACAGAGCCCTGGGACAGTGCCCTGCTCTCCAGCACCACTTCTCATCCACTGACAGCTGGGAACACAAAGATTTAATGGAGAAAAAGCCAAGAAAGCATCATCAAAAATTCTTTAGTTACACTGTTTCTCAGAGATTCTATACAAGTAAACAGGAAAAAATGAGGAAAATAATTTTTTTTTGGTGCTCTTTCTGTTTTTTGGAGATATTAATCTCAGATGTGTTCTGCCAGCAGTTCACAGCTGAGTCTCCCAGTGACCACAAACGTTTCGTCTAACTCAGGCAAAACCCAGTGGCTTAAAGACAGAACTGAACATAAGCTGCTTGCTTAGAGCAGGCTCCAGCTGGATCACCCAACAGTCATTTCTGTCTTTGGACCTTTTTTACTCTAAATTAAATCATAATTAGTCAAAGCATCCTATTAATGCAATCAACATTCCTTAGGGGAACAGAGCAGCTGGTCAGGCTGTATCAGTCCTGTTTTGGGAGTCTAAGGGAAAGATTGGTGATTCCTGTTGACTCTATAGCCCTGTGCAGTGATTCGAGGAACCTGCCACAGCATGGGAGCCTGGTGAACTGGCCGAGCAGATCTGCTGTCTCTTGGCAGTGGATGGAAGGAGGCTCAGCTCCCTCAGACACCTGGAGATCTTGATTAGAACAACTGTGCTCCACCCTGCTTCCCACAGCACCTTGGCCTGGATGGATTAGTTCACTTTCCAACACCCCTTCCTTCAACAGGGGAAACAACAAACACATAACAAGAAATAACTGATCACAAACGACTTTGGTATATCTGGACATCTCTTACATGTCAGATAGTAGAAAGCCAGGACCTGTGCAATGACCAAATAAAAAAACAAGCCCCGCCCCAGACAAAAAAAGACCTATTAAAATAGGTTCCCAACAATTCTAAAAATTAATTGGAGTACAGCACGGCTTACATTCTGTAAGCATTATTTCAAATTTAATGAAAGAAACCAGTATTAGCTGTGGTTTAATGAAAGAGCACCACAATTTCTGGACAACTGCCTATGTACAGGTTGACAGTAGAGCTCCATTACCACTTCAGCTGGGATCAAGAACATGCTTTTAGAGGCAATTTCCCAGTCACATCCCTGTACTATACACAAGTTCATTTGATGGAAGACTTTCAGACCATGATAATGAGTTTTCTTTTGGAAAATACTTAACCAAAACCTACTGTCCAGAGCCTCTTCTAATACACTTCACCTGCTACACCCTTTCAGACCACATGGCCAGTCCAGGGTTAATGCAAAGTAAACCACTCCAAAACTGTGCGATGTGAATATCAGCCCAAAATATTTTGCTGTGTGGATCTACTCCTTTTGCTCTACAATATGTGCTAATGTAGATACACCCTTTTTTTACTATATATATATAGTAAAAAAGGTCAGTATAATCTTGACTTGACTTGAGCCACATTCAGTTTTCTAAAACATAGATAGTAGGATAGCACTACAGATATTACCTAGGGATAGTAAATAATTATAGAAAACTGCCTCATGATATTGCTTGTCGAGATTAGCAGTTGGAATAGTGGTGCTACCATTGGACCAAAATGCTGGTGTCCAACACCACAGAAGGCAGTTTCCAACAGTTTGTGACAACACTGCCAAAACCAACCACAGCTGAAAAATGTTTCTGTACTCACTCCAGTGCTCCTCTGTTGGCCTTTTTTCCAACATTTTTATTGAACAGTCTTTTTCGATTTTGTTTCATAAAAACCTTCTGGGTAAGATAAGCTTTTGGTTAAGATAAGCTTTCAGGACAAGAGGTAATGGGCACAAACTTGAACATAAGAAGTTCCATCTAAACATGAGGAAGAATTCTTTACTTTGAGAGTGCCAGAGCCGTGGAACAGGCTGCCAAGAGAGGTGGTGGAGCCTCCCTCTCTGGAGATATTCAAAACATGCCTGGACATGTTCCTGTGCAACCTGCTCTTGGTGGATCTGCTTTGGCAGGGTGGTTGGCCTAGATGATCTGCAGAGGTCCCTTCCAACCCCATATGATTCTGTGATTCTGTGATAAGACCCTCATAGTCCACATAATCTTTTGGAGACTGTTCTGTGTTGACCCCAGACAGCAAGTAATGCCCCAGCCAGGTTCTTGTTTAATCCCTGCCAGATGGATGGGGAAGAGAATTGGAAGGGCAAAAGCATGAAAAGTTCTTGGGTTGAGATAAAGATCTTCTAATAAATAAAGGGGAAATAAAAGGAAAGACAAAAAGTGATGCAAAAGCAATCACACACCACCACCCACCAGGAGACTGATGCCCAGTCAGTCTCCAAGAAATGGCTACTTTGGTAAAAGCTCCTCTCCACCTCCAGCAGTTCTATTGATGAACACATCATAAGATATGGAATCTCTGTTTGGTCACTTTGGGTCAGTTGTCCAATCTGTGTCGAATCCCAGCATCTTGCCCAACCCCCACCTGCTCACTGAGAGAGCAGAGAGAGACAAAGAAGATGTTGGTGTTCTGCCATCACTGTTCAGCAACAGCCGAAACATCGGTGTGTTCTCAATGCTGCTTTGGTCACAGGTCTGAAACACGGCCCCGTATGGGCTGTCAGAAAGAAAACTCTATCCCAGCCCAGCGCAGCACAGGAAACTTCATTTCTGTTTTGCTTTATCAGTCTCGAATGGCACTGAAGTTTTTAACCAGATGTTTTTAAAATTTTCCCAGAATTGTAATGCCTCCGTGAGTTGTCATTTGCATCTTTGACTCATCTTCACGGCTTTTGGCTCAGCCATACACAGCCAGAACACTTCTCCTGTCAGTACAGATAGTTGCTCTGTTAGTTTACTGACCCCAGCAATTCTCGGGCACCTGAACTTTCAAGGCACTTCAAAAGAAGATGACAGTAATTCTCTGGAAAAAGCAGAGGCTATTTTGAGGACAGAAAACAGCAGCACCTGTCTTGAAGCATTTTGCTGTGGTCACAGTAAGTCAAAGCCCAACACTGTGTCGAACATGGGAACCTGTCAGTAAGAGTAAAGGAAGACACCAAATGTAAAAGGACATATTATAAATCTTACATTAGATATCAGTCGCGTTGATGTTAAAATTAGAGCTGGTCTTTAACATTTCATAGAGGACAAAGAAGTCTATGCTTCTGTAACTGAATTCTGTTTTTAATCTGTGGCCCCCACAGGACAGACATGGACGCTTCTGACAGGCGTGCGACCGTAAGGGAACATAAAAAGGCACTTAATCATTTTCAGAAGTGCTCTTGTCACTTAAGACAACACAAAGTATTCAGCCCCTTTCCCTCTTCTTTCTTCCTTTTCATGAGCTGCATACAGAGAACAGCAAAATTTCTCCACTTCACCAGGGGTTTTGGATGCCAGTTTTAGTTAGAGCATTTGCATTAGTGCTAGACAATTAGTCAGTAAAAGGGCAAGGTCAAAACCACACACTCAAAAAAAATCTACTCTCTTCTAAATTCAGTAAAACCTCTGCCCAAATCTTATGAAAGCTTGCTTCCCAAAACTTGAGTTATTGAACATTAGGGTTGATATAATTACAAATTTTAATGGCTAGATACCACTACGTAGAGTCCCTCCCTACTGAAAACTGGGAATCTGCTTGTCCTTATTGACTGTACACCAGTACAGTTAAAACTCAAGCTTGATTCAAAGTACTTATAGTCTGTGTGAGAAGTGAACAGTTAGCACAAACAACACATAAAACAGCAATGAGAGTTTTGTGTCTCAGTCAAGCAGACAAAGACATCTGACTGCTTACTAGGAAGGAGAAAAAAATAAAGGAAGAAAGATATACAGTATTTGCTATCTTCCCCATCTCATTAACTCACCATGTATATTAAACAGAAGATGTGATTGTTTTCATAAAAAGCAATGCAAGAGGTCAAGGGAGGTGATTCTCCCTCTTTATTGTCTCTTGTGAGATCCCACCTGGAATACTGTGTTCAGCTGTGGGGTCCTCAGCACAAGAAGGACTTGTTGGAGCAGGTCCAGAGAAGGTAACAAAAATGGTCAGAGGGCTGGAGCACCTCTCCTATGAGGACAGGCTGAGAAAGTTGGGGTTGTTCAGCCTGGACAAAAGAAGGTTCCAGGGAGACCTTATGGAGGCCTTTCAATATATAAAAGTGGCTTATAAAAAAGATTGAGAGAGGCTTTTTACCAGACCCTGTAGTGACAGGACAAAAGACAATGACTTTAAACTGAAAGTAGATTTAGATTGGATATAGGCAAGACATTTTTACAACAAGCTTGGTGAGACACAGGAACAGGTTTCCCAGAGAAATTGTGGAGGGCACATCTCTGGGGGTGTTCAAGGTCAGGTTGGACAGGGCTTTGAGAGCCTGGTCTAGCTGTATATGTCCCTGCCGAAGGCAGAGGGGTTGGACTAGATGATCTTTAAAGGACTTTTCCAACCCAGACCTTTCTATGCTTCTGTGTAGCATATGAGGTCTTTCACGGTGTTTAAAATTGTACTCTACCTGATTTCTCCCAGTTTTTCCTACAGAATGGAATGCCTGAGTACATTGTGCAGTGTTCAATGTCATCACAAAGAGAAGCCTTGATCAAAATAAATAGTTATTCAGAATTAGTCTGCTATGCAATTTCTATTTCTCAGTCTCAATTTGTATATGGAAATTCCTCCAACAAATAAACTTAAAATACTTTCTGAGGTAGTGCTGGCCAACTTTACAGGGAATTGAATAGTTGTCGTCTTGGCAGATCATTGTCTGTACATTGACATGATGTACATCATTGATGTACAGGTGCGTTCTTCTAACACAAATATAAGTCAGTCACAAATAAATGCCTGGTAAATACTTTAAATTGATCACTTAAAACATTTTATTCTTTTAAGAGGCTAGCTTTGTTTTATGACTGGTTTACCTAAGTGCCTCATTTCTCATTACTAGATCAAGGACTGAGATGCTAAGGCTTCATGTAAAGCCACATCTAGAGTGGAAAGTGGAACTACTCGCATATCATGAAACACACGAAACTTCAAGCCCTCTAAACGTAAAGCTTATCTGTTCTACCTAACATAAAACTGAGTTGTGAATAAAATGTTTTTACACTCTTAAAATATCTTGGCTAATTCAGAATTATTGGTTTTGCCAATTTTTTTTTCCTAGGAAGTTGTTTAAAAATTATTGAGTTGGATTTTCAAATTTTAAAACTATCAAAATCCTATATATGTAAAAGTAAACTGAAAATTGTTCTAAATAATGTTGCTTTCAGTTAAAAAAATGAAATTACTTAACTTTAAAGAAGATTTAAAAAAATATTTTAGGCATTAAAATTGGGCATTTTTGAAATAAATAAGGAAATTAAGTGGAATTTATGAAATCTTGTGTTTTTCTTAAATTTGAGTTTTTAGCTCTAGAAAAAAATTAACAATAAAGATGCACCCTATCTCACTTTGTAAATAGAATTTTTTAATACGAGATTTTGCTAACAAAATGTATGTTACTTTCGATGGAGCAGAGTCACAGACAACCCTGTTTTGAATAAAAGATTGCAGCTTGTTTTTCTTTTCCATTTTCTAAGCAGTTTTGACAAGTCAGTTGAATCATAAATTTAATAATGTGTGCTAAGATTTTTATTACAAAGCTATAAATGAATTTCTTTGTGGTTCTCATTGCATTTCCTTCTCTTTCAAAGGCTTGTTGCAGACTGACTTAAAGCAACTAATAATAAATACTAATATAGTCCACATGTCAATCACGGAGTTGTTCCTACCTTCTCTTTCTCTCCCCCCTATTAATTGGCATAAGAAATTTAATGCTCAGGGGTTTAAAAGCAAATAGAGAAACCACTAAAGAATAGAGTGCAGATATAGGACTGTAGAAAAGCCAATGTCATCGCAGTCTTCAAAAAGGGCAAGAAGGAGGACCCAGGAAACTACAGGCCGGTCAGCCTCACCTCCATCCCTGGAAAGGTGATGGAACAGCTTGTCCGCATCTCACAGCAAATGGAGAAAAAGAAAGTTATCAGAAGTAATCAACATGGATTTACCAAGGGGAAGTCACATCAGAATTACCTGATAGCTTTCTATGATGGCATGACTGGTTGGATAGATGAGACGAGGGCAGTGGATGTTGTCTACCTTGACTTCAGCAAGGCCTTTGACATCATATCCCACAGCATCTTCACAGCTAAGCTTGGGAAGCGTGGGTTAGATGACTGGACAGTGAAGTGGTTTGAAAACCGGCTGAAAGACAGAGCTCAGAGGGTTGTGATTAGGGGCACAGAATCCAGCTGGAAGTCTGTAAGAAGTGGTGTTCCCTAGGGGTCAGTACTGGGTCCAGTCCTCTTCAATATATTCATCAATGACCTGGACGAAGGGATGGAATGTACCCTCAGCAAGTTTGCTGATGATACAAAATTAGGAGGGGTGGCTGACAACCCAGAAGGCTGTGCCATTATACAGCGGGACCTGGACAGGCTGGAGAGTTGGGCAGAGAGAAACCTAATGAAATTCAACAAGGGCAAGTATAGAGTGCTGCACCTGGGGAGAAATAACCCCAAGCACCAGTACAGGTTGGGGGCTGACCTTCTGGAGAGCAGCTCTGAGGAGAAAGACCTGGGAGTCCTGGCGGAAAACAGGATGACCATGAGCCAGCAATGTGCCTTTGTGACCAAGAAGGCAAACGGCATCCTGGAGTGCATCAAGAAAAGCGTGGCCAGCAGGTCAAGCGAGGTTATCCTGTCCCTCTACTCTGCCCTGGTGAGGCCCCATCTGGAGCACTGTGTCCAGTTCTGGGCTCCCAGTTCAAGAAGGACAGACAACTGCTGGAGAGGGTACAGCAAAGGGCTACAAAGATGATTAAGGGCCTGGAGCATCTCTCTTACGAGGAGAGGCTGAGGGACTTGGGTCTTTTTAATCTGGAGAAGACTTAGGGGGGATCTCATCAATGCATACAAATACTTAAAGGGAGGGTACCAGGAGGACAGGGCTGGTCTTTTTTCAGTGGTGTCCAGTGACAGAACAAGAGGAAATGGGCACAAACTTGAGTATAAGAAGTTCCACCTAAACGTGAGGAGGAACTTCTTTACTGTGAGAGAGGTAGAGCATTGGAACAAGCTGCCCAGAGATGAAGTGGAGTCTCCTTCTTTGGAGACATTCAGAACCTACCTGGACAAGTTTCTGTGCAACCTGCTCTAGGTGGACCCACTTTGGTGGAGGGGTTGGACTAGGTGATCTCCAGAGGTCCCTTCCAACCCCATATGATTCTATGATTCTATAGGCACTTTCACTACAGATCTACAACTGAAAAATATTCGTGCAATAAATTTTGTGTAACACCAAACCATTACTGACCTCCTGTTGCTTTAGAGCAACAGGTGGGAGAGATGCTGCATCTCTAGGGCTGGTGTTGATGTAACAGAGTCTAATTAGAAAATCTGTTAGTATCCCCAGGAGATTTTCTGAAGACTAAAGGAGACAAATACCATTCAGTAATCAGCCAGATAATCTTACTCAGTTGAGTCAGACACACATGACAAAAACATCCACAACATGCAAGTGTCTGCAGGAGGGACTGATGATGGTAGTTTAGTGCATTTGGCAGACTGCATGTCAACCCTAATTGGCTTAGGCTGTCCTTGCTACAGTCTGAGGTCCCTGATTAAAAAATGCCACACTTGCTTTCTTCTTCCAATTGAGGCTGACCTTGGATGCTACAAATGGTATTTTAAACAATGCTCTTGCCAACTGTATGATAGAGATCATTAACAAGACAGAAAACAAAATATAGGAACTGCCACATCAGATCAGAGCAGTATTTTATCAAGTTCATTACCATGTCCCTGGCAATAGCCCACTCTAGAAGCTTCAGAGGAAGGTGAGAGCAAACATGCCGTTAGAAAACTGTGCAGTAACTCTTCCACAAGAAAATGTGGCTGGTGTTTCAACTCCGTCTCTCAATTAGAAAAATAAGGAATGCACCCCTGGTGTTTAGGGTTATGGCTACTGAAGCAGAAGACAGGCTTAAGTCTCTGTGAACATCAGTGTTATGCAATCACAATAAGAGGGAAGAGGCAGAGAATCACTGAATCATAGTGTTTAGGTTAGAAAAGACTTTTAACCATTAATCTAGCACTGCCAAGTCCATCACTAAACCATGTTGCTAAGAACCACATCCACACACTTTCTAACTACCTCCAGGAATGGTGACTCAATCACTTCCCTGGGCAGCCTGTTCCAATGGTTCATAACCCTTTTGATAAACAAATTGTTCCAAATGTCCATCCTAAACCTCCCCTGCCATAACTTGAGGCCATTTCCTCTTGTCCTATTGTTTGTAACTTGGGAAAAGAGAACAACCCCCACCTTGCTACAATCTCCTTTCAGGTAATTGTAGAGAGCATGCAGTCTCCTTCAGAAGAATGAAATAAGGCTAAGATTCTTAAAATTGTTTAAGTTCACAAATGGCTATGCCATTAAATCAAACTACATATTACATACAAATGTCTTAGCTGAAAGTTAGGTCCAATCTAGAGCTAAAGCAAACTTCCAGTTGACTCTGTTATGGAATTAACATGAACTTTTCAGTATTCATGTATTCAAAGAGGAAGATATTAATTTAAAAAAAAACCCTTAAATTCAACATTTAGCATGATTTCTAGCAAGTATAAGTTCAATTCTGCAGTCAGAATTGTCCTTGAACTGAATAGTCCTTGTCCAGGACCGAATAGTCCTTGGACATAAAATCAGCTCCATTCATCCTGCTACTAGCAGCCCAAGTAAAAGCCAAGTATTACACTAATGTCTTAAATCAGGGAGGAAAAAAGGAATAGACCAGCCCCAAACAAAAACCCCAACAAACCTCTCCAAAATACATGCTTTTTAATAGCAAGAAATTTCAAACTGTTTTTCACCACACTTACTAGCAGTTATTTGTAGCAATGAAATAAAGTTACTCTCAAAATTAATCTTCACTTGAAATGCTGCATTTTCTCCCTGTAAGATATTTGCAAATTTATTATTAACAATTAAACTTTAACTCATTTCAATAAAATTGTATAACAATTTATTGCTTATATTCACAGAAAAGCTCTAGACTGCACTGACAATTGTAGCAGCAGGCGGCTGTTGCTAGTTGCGCGTTTTTTTGGCAAAATCTACAAAGCCAGGCAATGGGTCACTTTTAACCTGTCCTGGACAGTGAAGTGCAGTACGCTTTGACACCCCTTGCAGCTGTGTGTAGCTACACATCGACACTGGGACAGTCTCTGCTTCCAGCTGTCCTTCTGTCAGGACATAGTTCTGAGGCTTCTGTGCCCTGTGGTAATTCCTTCTGCAACAAAGGGGTTTATCCCATGGTTCTTCTGCACCTTTTTGCTTATTTCCAGTACTTAGGCACCAAAAAAAAAAAAAAAAAAAAAAAAAGCTGGAATCTGCTGCTGTGTGGTTAATAATTGGCCAGAACCAGTGAGTTCTGCAGGAGCAAAACTTTGTGTCTCTGCTGGGGAGCAGGGGTTGGACATGCTTCCATCGTGCTGCTTCTCAGCGGGTTTGCCACGGGCTTAAGTCTCTGAGAGCAGCTCCAGAACCCCAGCACCTGCAAACATCATGAGCAGGTGGTTCTAACAGGTTTAATGTTCCTTTATTCATTCTTCCTCTTTTAATCTGAAGTCCTTGAACAGGATCAGAAACTCAGTATGTGGGGAAAAACATGCAAGCAGGAAAGGAGGAAGAAAAGGATGGTCAAAGACATTGCCATCAAGAAGAATACGACAATAATGAAAACAGCCTTTGTGTGACTGAGTTTGCAAAGCACAAGGTATGGACCTTGAATCGTGATACTGTCTTACTGTTATGAACAGAATAAATATGAGATAACAATTAATTCACAGTATAGCTTCACAATGAAACAAAACCAGATGTAAACATTATAAACAAGATTACTTTTTTAGGGGAAATACCACTTACTACCCTTAATAAGCAAGCATTAATAGACAGAGTTCCAGGAATCTCACAGGCTTAACTCAAAACAAAACCATGACTATCAGCCTTGTTTGTGCTACCGCTTTGTAAAAACAGAAATAAAACCCTAACACACTAAATGAGCAATTCTGCTTGCTGAGATTTCAGATAAGCATAACTACATAAAAGCCTACATAAAACTACACACAAAGTTCAAAGCCAGGTTGCAGAAAATTCAAGGGTAGGAAGAATTAACACAAATCGTCTCTCTCAAACTAGGGAGGTGGCAACCCACCACCTGAGGACCTTCCCAAGACCTGATACCCACCAGAAGTGGTGTGTCAAACCCCTGTGCAGCAGTGACATGGGTTTCACACACCCTCCCTGTATACACACGTTTCCTCCAGCTTTCCATGGGCTGTGCATGAGCAAAGACTCAACCACCTATGATCTAAATAGCAGATCTTGAAATATCATACACGATAGCTAGTAAGGTTAACTTGCAATACTGAAGTTATTCAGTAATACTGAAGAATTACTGAATAACTGAAAATACTGCTTACATGGCTGGAAGTGAAGGTGGAGCAGGTCCAGAAAACCAGTAATTTGTGTGATTAAACACACATGTGATACAAGATTAAACACACACACATACAAGATGACAAATAGCATTAATGTGAGCAGAGAAACTTCACGGACAGCTTTCAAATACATAACACAATGTAACTGTAATTCCCCAACTAACAGACAACCCGACCCAATGGTATCTATATTTGGCATTCTGCCTGGATGGAGAAAAGTTGAACCACAATTTCAGGGCTGATCTGATGTCCACAATCCATATTAGCTCTTCCTGGCACAAAGGAAAAGGGGGAAATGAAGGAACACATCGCTTGACTGCTGCATGGACCTCCTCTGTCAGACTGCTGGCAGGCAGGAGATCGGCAAGGGCCACCTACCACTGGTGCCACCATGGTGTTAGCCAGAGCAAAGGGGTAGGACCTCACACAGCGATGGCCACCTTCACAGAAAACCTGCCCCTCCCTGTTTGGATCTTCCTTCTCTTCCCCAGCAATTACTCTTTGCCTAAGCAGAGAGTTTGCTGAGCAAAGCAGAACCTACAGAATACCTTCACACAATCAACGTTTTCCTAGAAACAAATAGTTTGGATAATCTCAGATGACAGAAAATGTAATATTTAAAAAGCTATACAAGCTTTGAGGAGTCCTAGGCATCCAGCACATGGTAGAGGTTTCCATGTGCACAGCAGTAAGTCTGGGCTATCTTTATTTGCCGCAACATATCACCTCACAAATACTCACACACTTTATTTCCAGGCTTTGTTTTTCTCCATTGGAATTGCTTCTGGGATTTTGTTAACATTTGCAAACCACTGCTATAGCCAGAAGACTAAAAGAAAACATAAAAAACCTTCTAATCCCTTCAGAAAAAAAAACATTTGTGGTGTAGACTTGCAGCATTTTTGTGCTGTACCGTTATTCACTGTACTTTAGCTCCAGACCTGCAGACTATAATGACAAATATTCCCTTTACCTATATCTAAAACTCCCTGAAGCACTTTTATTGTTCTGTTTCTCAATGCTACCCCAAACATATTTAGCAGGAAATGTTCTCTGTTTTATTACTTTTTTGTCTGCTTGGTTTCCCTTTCTGGCAAATATATCAAATGTTTTCTTTTACCGAGCTAAAATTGTAGTCAAAACTTTTACAGGAAGTTATGGGTGCAAGGTGAAGTGCCATATGTCAGCACTGAGAACTGTTGCTTCTAGACCACTCCAACAGCATAACAAATGCTCAGCTCATTAAAATGGCCAATCCCTGGGCTGTGGGATGTCACTCAGTTGCTCTCATTAAACAAAAGATATTGGCCAGGTTGGGACATTCAGTACATCATGGTTCTAGCCATGCAGTGAGAACAAGGAGAGCATCTGCATTTTGCAAAAAAAAAAATCCTAATTCATTAGAATGATTAAGTCACTTCCCACCACGGATAAGCTATTGGAGACTAAAACTTCCTTGCAGTCCAGTGAAGATGAGAAAGGTGTTTTCAGATCCGTAGGTGATGTTATAGAACATGTGAAACTTTAGAAAGCACATTGAGAGTCCAGATACATGAACCTCACCTGAGGAACATGCTGTCTCCTCAGCAGAAGAGAAAAAGCAACAGTGGCAAATATAGCACATATTAACAAGCAAAAGGGCAGATGTACCTTTGATAGCAACTGCCATTAACAAAAATGGCTACAGTGGAGCATAAATTTATTCAAATCCATCATAAAGACATGCTGTGGGGGAAGACCACAAAGAGAAAAGACATTACAACAGGGATATTTAGTAAGGATCAACTTTCAGCAGGCAGCCCAAGGCAGTCATCTCCGTGCTGTCAGCCCAGAATAATGACCAACAATCCAACCCGGGCAGGTCTCCTTTACAATACCAGCCTCTACTTGTGGAATTAGAATGGTCTTTCCCTCAAAACCAGCCATCTACAGGATACTCTTCATATAACGGGGCAGAGGTGAGTCACTTACATACCCACACCTTCCCCACCACCAGCAGCGACATTTCAGGTCACTGACTGGTATGTGGGGCTCCGAGGACTTCAGTGCTGCAGGAATCAGAGCAGGCTGCTCTGATCAATGAACATATGATCAGTCCAACTGCAGTTGGACCACCTCAGCTTTTCAGGACAGGAAGATAATGAATTGAGCACTGATAGTGCCTGACTTCACCCCAGGGAGGCCGAGCTCTCCATCTGTGGTCTGTGGGATGAGACAAGCTTCCCTGGGGCACAATGATCAGTTGAATTAGATCTCTCTTCTGAACTGCCTCGTGTGTGAACTTAGCTCTTGCTGATGGCTGTAGAGAGACTTTGTCAACAAACCCAGAAGAGTCTGTTTTGTGGGTCTCCTGTTGTTTAGTCCATCCACAAGAGGAACCATACTTACCTACGTCTCAACACAGTGCAGTCAGTCCAGGTCACTTAATAGGACCAAACAACATCCCAGTTAAAAAGTCATATCAGTAACAGAAATCAAAACTTTGCAGTGGGATACGGTGTCGAAATGAAAAGAGCTAAAGAAATAAAACCTCACAGGCTCTAGGATCCTACTTTTCTGTCATCGGTGGATATTTGGCTTTAACTGCTTTCAGATAAATATTACAGATATGTCTGTCTTCAGACTTCTTCCACAAACATCTTTGGAAACAGTAATGCATTGAGGTACCACTGCACTTTACCTCTCCCCATCTCTCTGGATAAGTTTGTGCATCTTCAGTTTGAATGACAGCTGAGGATCATGATCATTTGATCTGTGCTGAGTGAAGCGCTTTCAGGACTGGCTGTCAGCAATAAATATTTATTTTACATGTCACGTCCTCCAACATTTCTGTCAGTTCCTCTGCTTCCCAGTTTTTTGCATAAGCCTTCAGAAGTTGATTTTTACAAGCTAAACAGGCTGGCAGTGAAGCAGAGATTAAAATCATTGCGTATGAAAGATTAAATTGCTGCAGTAAAACGGACTGATTGGAAAACCATGCTTAAGCAGTCATCAATATAATTCACCAAGCGGCCATTCACCAACACAAAGTGTAGGTAGATGCATCCAAATTCCGACTATAGTTTAAAAATAATTGCAGAGAAGACACATTGTTTTATGCTGTAAAATGTAAATCTCTTTAATAAAAAGCCTTCCACAATTTCTACATCATGATAGTAGCAGTCTACTTCTCAATTTGTCCTAGTGTCAATGACTACAGAGAAAAACAGAGAACAAAGGATCATGTGTTGTATTATAAGCTTCCAAAGCAGATGAACATACTTTCCTAATGTGCCACACTCACGGGTGGTTTTTTGCTGTTCTTGTTCTTGCTGATGTTTTCTAGATGAGTGGAGCAATATTTAAAAGTTTGCAGGAAATACCAAGGAAGAGGGGAAATGTAATCAAAGCTTCAAAAGTAACTTCATAGTTGATACAGACACTAACGAGACTCTTCAAAGTGGCTTTGGAAAAAAGAACTCAGCTTGCGTATTACAGATAAAGTTCATGTAGGATCTTCGGACCATGGAAAAGCTAATACTGATGACACTAAACAGACTTGGTTCCCATTTTTTTTTCCCTCTTTGTTTTAAGATTCATGATTAATTCACTATTTTTTTTTTCCACAGGACAATGAGAAGCCGTGTTCTTAAAGAGTTAGAGTTGATGCTAACATTCATCTTGAATTTAAATTACGGAATTAAACTTCTTGCAAGCTGATTGTAATATGTCAGGCAGCAAGCAGAAGTTCATGACATAAGGAAAGTTGAAAATGAGAAGTTAACTGAAAGACATACATTTTTGCAAGCCAGATGGTGTGTACTGTTTAACCTGAAATATAAGGGTTTTAATTTTGAGTCAAGAATGAAAATAATTGCATTTTCCAATGAAATTTTTGGTCATCCTAATCACGATCTGCACGATAGATAATTGTGAAAGTGGTTTTTATTCTGAAAATGTGTTATTGAACTAATCTATTTTTTCGTCTTAACTTTTTCAAATATTGAAAGATTCACATACACCGAATTAACATGCTTTCTGAGTCTTGGAAAAACTTGAGTGCAGAGGATGTAGCGGAAGCCCTTTTAGGTTGTTGTGTTGTTAAAAATCAATTACAATAAATCAAAGGCTGATAAATACTTAAAGTTTTTCTTTGAGAAATATATTTAACTCTTCTTTGTGTTTAATGCAGAAAAGCTCTACCCATGGATAATCTAGGTAATGATATAATTTGATACCAACCCCCCTTGCTTTCACTGTGTTTTGAACACATTAGGAAGCTCAAAAGCAATGCAGCACTTTTATCCTATCAGTTACTGTAACATTAATCAGATCCTTAAAATGTGAGGTAGAGCATAAAAAGCAAGAAATGCACATGAACAAATGAATAAAAGAAACAGAACACTATATAATGAGAGACTGAGTCAGTGAATACCAGTAGAGAAAAAATAAGTCCAGCTTTGAGAAATTTGAAAATTACTTTAAAACAAAACTTAAAAAAATTATTAATTTGTCCTCTAGCTAACACTAAAAAAAAAATAATGAAAAAAGTAGGAATTAGCAAATTTAGCAATACCTATATACCTATAAGAAAGAGGTAAAAGGGATATCTGAAATAACTTTTAGTCTGTTTACCATGTAAAGTATAAATCTTTCAGGTAAAAGGCAAGATATTAAGAAGAGACAAGAAGAAGATTAAAATCACAGAAGTAAACTTAGCAGCTAGAAATCTACTGCTGGAAGTTGTAAATCCATGAATGCTACAATTCACAGAGAAGCAGAAGGAGGCTTTATCACCTTGTGATCTCCTCCAGCTGCCGTATTTACATCAGGAAGCACCCACCAGGAGAAAATTATTGTTTGTCTCCCCTGCATTATCTTATATATAAAAGCAGCCCAGGAGCTGGCAGGGACTCAGAAAACAGACTAACTTTCTCTCTTAGGTGAAAACACAGGTTGTGTTATCATTCAGTGTAAATTGCTTTTGCTGTTTTGAGTTTGACTCTCCAACTCTTTGTACTGATTTTGCACCACAGATTTTAACTGTTCACTTACACAGATGTGCATGAGAGAAACCTTTGAAATATGACAGATAAAGAGATTTCAGCAGCTAGCACTGTATTTCACGTGTTATTTCCTCAAAAGAAACAAGCAGAACAAAAAAAGCAGCAAAACAGAACCAAGTATTTGCAGCCAGATGGAAGAAAACAGAACAGGGAGTTTTGATTCCAAGTTATATTCTGAGAAAATAACTGCATGGCAAAGAGTTAGAGGGACCATAAATCAGACAAATTGCCTGCTTTCCAGACTCTATGGCTTCATCACTGAGAAAAATAAAGCAGGCTCTGTGTC
This sequence comes from Tringa tobata, assembly GCA_033628505.1. Taxonomy (NCBI): domain Eukaryota; kingdom Metazoa; phylum Chordata; class Aves; order Charadriiformes; family Scolopacidae; genus Tringa; species Tringa tobata. The sequence continues at coordinate 31,479 of JAHREE010150883.1, read as the reverse complement.
CCAAATTCCAACATCTGACCCCAGAATCTCCAGGTGATGACCTTGAGACGCAATTCCTGTGGCAAAACCAACCCGCTGGGGAGGAGTGTCACCGAAGCCCCTTCTGCTTGTCTCCATCAGGAGATCCTGGTTCAGCCCACGGTGTTTCTGTTTGACAGTTCTGGGAACACTTAGACCCAGATTCATCGTTGGCACCTTCGGGCATCTCACTGCGGGGCTTGAGCTGAGGCTCTCGCCGCCCCCACCGGCTCCTTCTGCGGAGAAGGGGCAGAGCGAGGCACAGCCAGAGACAACGTGGGGGCACAGGGAGCTGAGTCCCCCGGCAGAAACACCTCTGTCAGTTCCACAGAGAGGCTGAGATGTTGCCGTGGCTTTCCAGCAGCTGGTTCTAGCAACTCACAGTTCACTGGAGTCTGATGGCTCAGCCGAGGGAGCAAAACTCCACGGTGTGAATGGTGGCCTCTTTCCCCCACATTATTTTCCCGTCAGTAACAGGAGGAAAAGTTACAGTGGGATGAAAAATGAAATTCAGAGTTATTGACAATTAATTTCCTCCCATCTTCCAATACCATCTTTCTGTAATCAACAAGAGCTACCAATGAATCTATACTTACCAGAAGTTGTGTACACAATCACGAGCACACGTTCAGCTTCCTCACGCACCATCGTGGCTTAACCTATGGGTTTTGTCACTATTCTAAATGGTCATTGTTTGAAAATGTCTTTTATTTCAAGTGCTGTTTTTATAATCAGATCACAAGAGGCACCTAAGTCTCATAATAAAATGAGGATAAAAACTGTTGTTTTAGAGCCGTAGGTGAGTAAATTAAAATGCTTATTTAGAAAAAAGGGATTTTCTTAAAATAAAATCAGGCAGTGCATGCAAATTTCACGTACTGTTTTGCAGTCTGTTCAAAACAAACATTAGGTTTTCTAGGAGGCCTGTGGCTACTCTTTAACTAAAATATACAACCAGTTATTTTTACATCAAAGATGAAATGCAGTTTCTGCCTTGCAATCAGCAGTTTGAGGAAATTCATTTGATTAAAACAAAAAAAAAAAAAAAAAAAACCCCCTGTGTATTTTTTTTTTTGTTTTGGCTTCAGGTATTAACATTTTAATTTATTTTTCAAGACCAGGTACTAGATTTGGCTGCCAGGTCACAATTTAATTTACTCCTTGGATGCATCCCAATTATTCATACTTTCAGTAAAACATTAAAAAATGCCATATTAAATTTTCACTTAAAACCTCATGGGATACAAACTGCAACTTTGTTAATAACATACAAAAATATATAGCAAAGAGTGCAAATCTCATTTTTTACAGCACAACTATAAAATAATCAGCCTTTTTGTCTATGTACTTTTGAGGTAAGCTCACCTGGAAGAAGATGGGATTTTATAACAGACTGGTGTAAATGAATAACTCTCTCTCTGTCTCTGCATTTATACACATGAAAGTACATATATCCATATATCTGTCAGTCAGGGGACTGGAGGTGGCAGCGATGGGAGTGTTTAGAAGGTGGTCAGATTGGGCCACATTTCAGGCTGTGCACATTCATTAACCACACACTGACTGCTGGTGGCCTGCGCCCACACCTTCTCCCAATTTTCCACCACACAAACACAACTTTGGGTCTCCTAGCTTGTATCCCCAGCTGGCTGTGGGGGCACAAACCGGCCAGCGCTGGTGGCCATGGTCCTCAGTGGCCTTGGCTGAGTGGCCAACGTCATGGCAGTCGAGTTGTTCAGGCCTTGGTGATGAGGCCTTCTGCCTCATCTTGCCTCGTTTGCACAATAGTGTTTATCTTGCTTTGGGGTTTGTCACCCTCTTTTTAGCAGGATGTTCTGTGTATTTGTGGTCACTTGTGCTTATGTTGCTCTTCACCGCACACCTTCTATCACTCAGGAACTTCCCAAAATCTGCCATACATGTCTGGGTTCACACCTTGCTCATTTCTTTATTTAAAATACTTCTACGCTTTGCTGGCTATGTCATCACAATGCTGCAAAATACATACTGCTACTGGTTAAACAGCTTTAATATGCTTATACTTACTTTCAGAGACATATGGGCAGTGCTTTTGTGCCTTCAAATTCTACCCTGATTAGTGGACTTTTAACGTGTCACAGTCCTGTGTTTTGGATTCTTGGCCAGTGACTCAATTTTTCAATGATCTTGTATATTCATCTACCCTGGAAGAGGCTTTAGTGCAGTAAGTGCTGGCTTCACACAGACTCTTTGCAGGAGGAAAAGAAAGGTCAAACAGAAATATGGTACATCCAGTTTGTAACCCTATGGCATGATGCAAGGCAAGGCAACTGTTTTTCTTTCAGAATACTTTTATAAATAAAACCAAAGAAGATTACTTTTGAGCCTCCAGAGAGAAAGTGTTGCAGTTTTTTCCACTGGAAAATTTAGATTCCTTTAACTTAACTTGCTGAAAGCATGTATTGGCTTTAGCAGAAGTCTAAGAAAGCATCCCTGGTCAAAGAGAGACAAGTGTCAGTTTATCTCAAGCATCATCTTTCTCAAGGTGTCATCAAAGTTCTGCTGCTGCTTTGTCTAAAATGAAAACAGAGATTTGCATCTACATCTTCCAGAGTACAGATCCTGACCACCAGTATTGGCTATTCCACAGTCATACACCCTTCCTCACTTCCATAATCAGTTTCTACTTTTTACGGGTACAGCTTTCTCTCTTAGACACCAGCTTCTCACACATACTGTTATGCTGCCACATGATTTCTATCCTCAACTAGGAGAAGCTTCAGACCTGGAGAGGTAGTCACTCTCTACAGTTATTTTCTTTCTACAAAATAAACCCATGTCTTTAGAGACATCTTTGTAAATTCCCTGTCTGTCAAAGTGGGTATAATCCAGAAGATCACATAGTATTGCTCACGTGGCCCAGCTGTTTCCCAGGTTTGTCTTATGTAAGACCCAAAACTGAAGACAAAGTAAAAAAACCAGAACTGTCATCAGCTCAACTCATAATTCTGTCAGTTTGTATTAATATGCAAATCTCTCCCAGATAGGCACTGTGTATCCCTATGATGAAAATAGAAGGTTTTGTCTACTTAAATTTTCCCTAACATGTTAATATCTATAAGACATGATCATTGCATTGGACACATATTTAAAGAGAGACAGTGGAAAACTGGATTCTGTTCTCAGTCCTGCCAGGGCTGAACTGTGGGTAACACAGAGAAAGCCAGATCCCTGTAAACAACTATTTCTTACCCTTCATAGGACAGAAACTCTCAAAAGAATGAGCTACACCTTCCACTCGTGAGGGATGCTGGCACAGCTCAGTGGAGGAGTCATCCTGCTGGCACCACTTTTGATCAGCTGCTCTGGGCAACAACAGCCAAGTGGAGACATCCTTGACAGTGGCCACCAGCAGAGCCCACCACCACCACCTCCTCTCCCCTCCTCCTCACTTGTGAGGCCACGACGCCACAGAGGGATCTTGGCCTGACCCAGCTGTGGGGAAGGGGAGAAGGTGTAAAGCATGACAGGGCTGGATGGAGCAAGACCAGGCCAGATGTGGAAAATGGAGTAAATGATGTTACTATTCCAAATGCCACTGTAATACTGGCATTGCTGGGCTTCACATTCCCTTGGAATTGAGACACAATTAGGATACTGGTATGTTGCCCAGTGCTAATACTGCAGAAAACCATAAAAAGCAGGAACAGGTCTTTATGCCAGCTGAGCTAGGAAAGATGGGAGAGGAAGCCTTTACTGCAATGAAACTGTGATGGAACTCTGGTCTGTATGAGCAAGTTTTCATGACGTGCCAAAAATATCTGCTTTCCAAGACAACATTGCTTCTGCTATCTGCATAAGAGACACAGATCTTCCCCCTCCTGTAAGCAAACCTTTTTTCTTCTGCCTCTGCCTCCAATTCTGGCATGGCAGGCAGCTGGCAAAGCAGTGAGTGAGGCTGAGAATATAATCCTATTTTGTTTTACAAAGTCACGCGCTTCCAGACAGCATTTTTAAGCTCTTTGTTTAAGTTGTTTGATAACGTGCTCAGATACCAGCACTGGGAATTATAAATCTAGCACCAGGCAATGCAGTCAGTGCAGACAGAATTAAATGAATTGCTCTCTGGCTTTGATGAAGCACAAGTAGAGCTGGCATGCACTTCTGTTACGAAAGGAGAGAGTTATGCCTTTTAAGTATAAAAAACTAAAACCCCAAAGTGTCCCTTTCCATTTATGAAATGGGGGGATGAGGATGGAGAAAAGGTGTGGAATATAGCAGAGGAAAGGTCTAACTAAGTGAAGAAACACCAGTGTGGAGGGCCAAGAGTGCTGGTAACAGACCCTGAGGCACTGACCAGTGACCTCTCAGGTCTGGGTCCTGCAGGAGCCACCAGGAGGTGAGAGCCCAGGAGGAGGATGTCTTCAGCTCATGGTGGAGATGGCAACCCCAGGGTCCCACCACACACCGACACCAGGCTCTGCTCCGAGCAGTGTCCAGGGAAGAGGATCCAAGCCTGACAGTGCCAGAGGAGGAGAGTCTGAGCTGCTTCTGTGTTGTTGGGTACAGTCATGGATAGTGTTCCAGAGGGAACACTGGGTGTCAGCTGTATATGAAGACACCAGCAAAGACATAAAAATATATATGGGCTGGATGCTTAGAGTCGTTCTCAGCCCTGGATCAGCCCCTACAGTGAGACAAGTGGTGAAGCAATGTGGATGAGCTTATATACGTTTTGTGGCAAGATGTGTTAAAGATTGAGGACTTCAGCTTCTCAAGCTCCAAACGCAGCAGAGAAAGGCAGGGCAGGAGAAGAGGGAATATCTCTCAAAACAAGAATAAACCCCACTTTTATCTTGGCTTTCACTGTAGCAAAGATATCCTCTGGAATTGCTGAATTAATGTTTTGATGTTCTCTAATGGAAAAATCTCTCACTGTGATTTCTGCAGATCAACACTTTGTGACTCTGCTGTCACATAGGACACAGGGACCCCCGTTGGGGTTAATTTAAATGGCTGGCTTGTAAAGATGCTCTGTTGTGTTTGCTGCAGCAAGCAGAAGCTTAGAGATATCGCAGGTTGTATCCCTGCAGAAAAGACTGGGAAAAAAAGAAATAATCACTGTTAATTTTTAAATGTTCTGCTTTGGCAGTCTCAAAATGTATCAGATACTCACCCAAAATAATAAAGTTTGCAGAGTGAGCCAGGCCAGAGTCGGGCTACATATGGCAATAGAGAGAGCAATCTCACACTGCCTCCGAGGGAAGCAGGGGTGGAGAGGGTCCTGAGACATCATTTACAGCCCACCCCTCTGTCGTGAAAAACGATCAAACACGGGTGAAACATGACTGCAAGGTCTGGCCTCGTCCCAGCAGAGGGACTGGGAACACCGGCAGTTCCCGGGGGAGCCCAGCTCGCCTTCAGTGTCTGTTTTCCCTGCAGCTGGGGGCTGCTTGGCCAGCAGAGCTCTGTCTGTCTCTCAGCATCTCCCCGGGCAACGCTCGGCTCCGTGGGGTCCCCCTTTTCTCTCTGCCCTGGCACCCGCAGCTGGTGGCCTCCCGTCCCAGCTCTCCTGCACTCCTGGAAGGAGGCAGAGACTGGGTTCCTCTCTCGTGGCCTGAGGAGCACGAGGTCTGAAAGGTCTGAAGGCCAGCCACCCTTGGGACAGCGGCAGCGGTGGCTCCCCTCTGCCTCCATCCGTGTCCGTGTCGGTGGGGAAAAGCCACGGGTCAGCACGGGAGGGACGGGCTGCCCCCGGGGCTGGTCTCTGTGCTGGACATGAAGCTGAACAGCAACAGAGGGAGATGGGAAGAGGCAAGGTCGAACTCTGGTATTTAATGTTTTTCAAATGACGTGCTGGAAGAAGTTATTTTTGTGGACCCTGACTTCAGTTTTCCCTTATTCTCTCAGGTGCTTCTGAAGGATTTCCTGACTAGCAGAATGGCTTCTCTCTCCCTGAAAAATAGGGAATGTTTGTATTTCACTAGAACACAAATGAGCCCCTTCTAGGCTGCCCGAAGGCTCAGGAATTAACATTTGCATCATTTGCTACAGATTTACCTGGCAGAGTATTTATAGTATGATTAAATTCTGTGCTCCACCAGAGCCAAGGTACGAATTCACACAGACCTGTTTTGCATCATTGGACAAGTGGGTGGCAATTAAAGGGGTCACTCAGCAGGTGCAGCTCCTTTGTCAGGTGGGGCAGGCACCCGTGCTCTGTGGAGTGAGGTTCTCAAAGTCACTTTGGAGGCTTTCACCAGCAAAAGACCAATCCATTTTGTGGGAATAACACTTTCTGTCCTGTGAGAAGCTGGGAAAACACTGTCTCATTCCTCCTGGGGACGGCTTCGTTCCTGGTGGTTGGTGGCAGAAGGCAAAATTTCTCGGCATGGCCATTTTGATCCAAAACTGAGAATATCAACACTTAATGATGGGAATTCTCAAATGCCAAAACAGGTAAGAAAAACATCTGAACCTTCAGTTTCTGCGTCTGGAGATGCAGGATTCGCATTTCTACTTCTCCTTACAGACTTAGTTGTAATGGCTCTTAAAATAAAACTGTCATGAAAATTCATTGTACCCAGATGCTTCTTTCTGTTGCTAAAATGAACAGATTCCTGTACTTTACAGAAGGCATCTGTCTTCTCCAGGAGGAGAAGGACTAGAAGGACCTTCTCCAGTAACACCTGTGACATGAAGACAGTTGCCAGTAGAAGTAAGTTACAGCAAAGAAATATACTGCAGATGTAAAACACCTGTGCCATCAGCAGAAGAAAAGCTAACATCAAGGAATGATAATTCATTTTTGTAATTTCTGTCTTAAATGCAGATGCCTGCCTTTATCGTAGGATCAAAACGTTTCACGGTTTGGACTCTATTCTTTAACCTCAAAGGGACCTCGGTTAGTGGCACCATAAGGACAGGACTGACTTGCTCACTGACCTCAAGGGGCACTTAGCCAGGGAAGGTGGTACAGACTGAAAGGATGCTCAGGAATCCCAGTTATTCATTTCATCTTTTCTTTTGCAGTGAGGAGTTTGCTGTAGGCAAGAACTGAAGTAGAAATATGCCTTTTCTCTTGGGTGTGTTCACAAAATCTGTCATTTGTAGCACATGCTCAGACTAACTGGTTTTACTATAACTGGTGTATGTTTAAACAATTTTTAGGGTAATTTTAGTGTTTGTTAATGACTAGGATGTATTCTCAGCTGAGTTACACCACTGCTATGAGTGTGGCACAAGCATATGGCTGAGTCAACAAATAGACAAAAAGAAATACTTCCAGAACTGCATGCTACTTGTCAGCTTCTTAACAGTGACCTGATTTTTTTTTCTCCTTAAAGAAAGCCAAAGAGTAGATTACATCTAAAAATCTGACTTTTGTACTACTAATCCTGCTTATGTTCAAAAGAAAAAGAATTTAGTGGTCCCCTGAAAAGGGAGCTTGAACTCACATGAACCAAATGAGACGTTCCGCTTGATAGTTCGGGTATCGACATCTACCCACTGAGTCCCTTGCAGATCAGATTAATTTCTCTTTGCAGTGCCCTGGACAATTCTGGGAGACACAACACCTTTTGTGTGCTTCCTCTTTTACTCAGTGACATTAGTTATGAATCACGAAGAGAAGAAAATATTTCTAAACTTCTTTTCCTACCAATTGATTTTGAACCAGTCTCAGAATAATTTTAACAGTCCTGGAGCCATAACATCTCATAGAAGACTTGATCTAGTCACAAACTCCAAACCTATGGAGATAAATCTTCCTGATTTTTGGGAGCATTTGGATAGGAGCTTGCAGCAATAATCTTTTCTCTCACTTTCTCTCTCTGCTCCCCTAATATAGTTAAATAAATGTGTACTGAGCCTTTTTATTTGCTTGTTTACTATTATTTATCTGAGCATTGAACTATGTTTTATTCCTTTGTTTGGGAATGAGAAGGAAGAGGTAAGCTGGTTATGTTTGTATGCTAGTCTACACATTTTATTGCTTCTTCCAGATAAATAAAGTGAGAATCTGTCTGTTTGCCCTGATGAAGAGAGTGATTCACATATGTATTACGACTTAGCAAAGAAACAAAAGCCATATAGATGTAAACCACATACCAATATAATTGAAACTGGTTATAATTAAACCAATTGGCTGATAGCAAAGAGACATTACAACACTATAGGATGCTCACACTGTTACAGTTTTTCTCACTGGAGAATATATGCATTGAAAGGTACCTTTTTTGGCCCTGCCACTCTGTTCAGCCATTGAAATTGGTTTAGTTTAAAAAAACATGCATATTATTGTCTCATATTAACCAGAATAATTTTGCAGAAACTTTTAAGTAACAAACTTTGTCCTATCGCCTTTCAGTCACTTTTCTCTGCCAAAGTAGCACTATGATTGCTATAGCTTTGTAAGGAAATAAATGAGTTTTTAGAGATACAAGATTTCCTTCAGGTCTGAAAATGATTAATAAAGGTCTTAATGTGAATTAAGGGGAAATTTGCAAAAAAGAATGTGCTCTGCTTTTCCTAGAAAGGGCACAGCTAATGAAAAATGAAAGGTAAAATCTTCTAAAATGAGAAAAGGAAAAGCTTGATTATTTTTTTTTTAATTCCAGAAAGAGTGATATTCATGGTAAGTCCAAATGGCAAATTATATTCATATCTTATCACAATTAATGCCATTAGAACTGCTGTGAGAGAAGAAGTCAATTCAAAAACACAGGTGACCCTGATCATTGCTCTTGCTGACAGTGTTAGTGGATATGGAAAACGGATCATTGTCCTGCAAGTCCTTGTAGAAATGCTTCAAGGGCCCACTTAATGCTTAACGCTGTCATGGTCTGGTAAAAATAAATCAGCATTAATTCTGTTGCGGTAAAAATTGCCTTTAATTTGAGGAGTGAAAAAGCTTGTTTGCTCCAGGCAGTTAGAAAAAGAAGAGACACCATCAAAAGAAAAGCTAGAGAACTCTTCAGTGAAGCCATGTGGTTAAAGAAACCCAAACAGCAAACACAGTGATAAAGGAAGATGCATGCAATGATGAGTAATCAGCCAATACAAGCTCTTTTCTTTACACAAACCTTTGGAAGGGTTAGTTAAGCAAGAAATGAAATTACAGTATGGGGTAGTTAGAACAGAAGTCCATTATCACTCATTAGAAGACTATATGAATGTTTCTTCTAGGAAAGACGCATGCCAGCAAGTTTGAAAAGCCCAAACTGTCTTTGAAAGCTAAATCGGGTGCTGCTGGGGGAAATCAAGCCAAAAGCTATATAAGGATGAAAGAACTGCACTGCCTTCTCTCTTTCCACCATCTACCACCCACTACACACCAATGAACACCTACCTTAATTTTGCCAAAAGAGCAATGTCATTTACTCAGTACAAAAGGGTATTTTCTCACATATTTATGGACTTCCTGAAATGACTGCTAGCAAGACTCCTTGGATGTCGGCCATTGAAGGTAGAAAAATGACCCTTTGATCCCTCAGCTTTTTATACTGAGCATGGGGCAGATGGGATGGAATACCCTGTTGGTCAGTTTTGGGTCACCTGTCCTGTCCGCTCCTCCCTACAGGTGTGACCCCTCTACGCTTTTCCGCTTCTGACCCTCCAGGGGGGCAAATAACAAATTTGCCTGACCTGGGTTGTTATAGCAATAAGTATAAGCAAGGGCTTCTCTGCATACCATTCCTTGGTATAAGCAGGTCTTATCACTGTGAAAGTGAGCAGTTTCTGAACACCATGCTGTTAATTTCAGAGTTTAGTTCATTAGAAAAGAGGCCTAGCTGAAAAAGTAAAATTACTGAACAGAAAATTAGTTCTGTTTTACCTCAAACCAGGACAATGTATTTCTTCAAACTGCTTTTTAAACCCTGTAGTAGAAAATGGCTATTTTTTTGGCAGCTGGGTCACAAAAGCAAAAAACTATTTTCCTTGTCATGTGTGTATCAATTTACTCTTTCCTCTCTTTGAAAAATCTGCAAACTGCTTTGTGACTGTATTTAGAGACCAGGAACCTCCAACCACCACCAAACCGACACTCACAGACAGCCCTGAGAGTGTGGGTCTCAGCCAGGCTTTGGCTGGCAAAACACTAAGCCATGATAATCCCAGAATCAAGCTAATTTCAAAGCCATTTACCAGCACTGATGTAGCTAAAACATGTGCACAAAATCTGCTCGTCTTTCACTTGGAGCTGGCACATGCTGAAAGGAGCAGCTGTAATCTTCTGCAGCCCTTGTGGTACTGAGTTTATTCCAGTGATGTTGGGCTAAACACAGAGAAGAAATAAAAGGATAAAAGTAGATTATTCATGTGATTAAATGACTTGGACCTCTAAAATATCCTTTTTATAGCAGGGCTCATGGAGTTCTTTTTCTTAAGAAAGGAGGCAGAGCAGGCTGAGCTCACAAGACATGGTGAGTTTGTGGGGTATCTTGTGCACCAGGAATCAAGAAGTCCTGCTACCTGTATACATACCAAATCTTCTGGATGTCTGCCTGTTACAGGTCCAGATTCTTATCATATTCACAAGCTCAGTGTTTCTCTCATTATGTGGGAATAGCTAAATGCCTAAATGGCTTGTAGCACTACATGAGTGCAAGAGGTGAAAATCTTATGGCCTGGCCATGGGGCCTGGTGAGCAAGAAAATCTGTGAGGGGACATTTTTATTCTGTGTTCTGGAAGTCAGGAGGCTAGGAAGGATGTGAGGATCAGTGATGCTATTGCAATTCTTTTTCCTGTGCAGGAGATAAACAATTTGAGTGTCTAAAAGAGAGCGGTGGGTTTCATTATGTTCAAAAATACCTGGAATAAGTGTTTTAGTGTCGCAGTGGATAAGCCACTTCAGGCAACTTTTATAAGCAACTTCAGGGATATAGTTGGCCATGGAATTTCTTGCATCCTGCTGTGCAGTTCTACTAAATTTAGTGTCAGTGTTCTAGCTCTCGCTCCTCATCATTCAAGGGCAATTTCGGAAGTGAGAAATTTAATCTGTTTTAATTCCTTCTCCTTAGTAAAGCACTTTGCTACACAAATATTGCCTTCAGCTGCACAAATCAAATATTGTCTTCAGCAAGACTCCATTTTCCCTGCTGTTGTGTTTGCTGTAATAAGTACATCTGCTGAGTGGATGTGCTGAGGTTCTTGGGCAGAGACGTCTGCAGGTGGGCAGCCCAAGGTATCTCCCCATGCTCAGGGGAGGGTGCAGGACAAACGGTTCTCTGCCTTGGGACTGCAGTGCTCAGGTGAACTAAAAACCATGACGGGCTAATAATCCCAAAGAAGTACAGCACAAACATCCTCTGTCAGCTGTGGTAAGGGTTTCAGTCATTAAAATTACCCTTGAGGGCTGCAGGGACAGTCCAGCAAGAGTAGCAACAGAAATGATGATCGAAATCCACCGTTCCATTCACGATTTTTATGTCCAACAAGCAAAAGGGAGAAGATTGAATTGCACAGTCTACTGCTGATCTGAAGAACTGCTCAATTTTCTAGATCCCGTTCATTAATTACCTGGCAGTCATGCTCAGACACCGCACCAAGTATGTTTCCGAAGAGCATGAGTAATTTCAGCCACTTGTTGGGCANAACACAAACAGGTAAATGTCATCTAGTCTAAACCATGCCAAATTTCTCACATAAAACTTGAAGCTGAAGATGAACTTCACATTCCCACTGACCAGCACCCCAATTTTTTAAACAAGAAGTTTCCATAGACTATATCCAGCCTAGTTTACAAAATGTGTCTGGTGTGTGCAATGGCGTAAATCCACACACTTTAAGCAGGTGGATTCGGTAGACAGGTTCAGATTTTCCCCTCGGAGCTGCACTGAAGTCCTGGCTCCTCCAGGCAAGAACCAGATCTTGATAGCTTCATGGAAGCACCACCCCAGCATACATGGTCCTTACACTCGCTTATGGACGCATCTGCAGTAGGTTTGTACGATAAAGTATTGCCATTACTCCTTTTTCCAGCAGAAGGCAGGCAGCAGGTTGCCGTGAGAGCAAGTTTTCCAGACTTTCTCTTGACTTGCCTTGTCCTTGCAGGTTCAGCCCTCCTTCTGTTGGGTGGCTTTTTAAACCATCTGCTACCCGGCTGAAGCCAGGGGTTGCAATCACTCTTGACCTGTACAGGAAGAATCAGCCTCCTGCTTTTTTCAGTGACCCACACCTTCTGCTCCCTTTTCACAGCACTGAGCTGAACTTTGTCTGCAGCCTGCCAAAATTTCAGGACTCCTGTCAAAATTACTGAAAATCAAAGTACTTGGAAGGAGATGAGCAGAATGCAGCCAGGAGTTTGCTTAGCAAAGCTGTAGGTTGCTAATATGTCATTATGTGATCCCTCGCATATGCTAATCATTGAAAGAAAAAAACTAGCATTCATCTCAAAATTCAGTAATGATTTAAACTACACTCGAAGAATTTCTTCTTTCTTAATTATAAACCCACAGAAACAACAGAGTTAGTTGTTAACCAGCAAGGTGGTAGGAGTAGCTTTTAACCAGATGAAAAAAAGAACCATCACCTTCTCCTGACACATAGGAGTGTATCATTTTATTTCACTAGGTTTTTTTTTTCCAAAAAGATACAAAAATATGAGAACCTCAAGATCAAGTAGATATTTACAGGCAACCCAACATCTGAAAAGAATGCCATGTATTTTTAACAGCTATGCTTTGTATATTTCCTGGTGATACTCTCTATTAAAAATCCTTCATCTCCCTCGTTTTCCTCACCTTCAGCTATAGAAAAACCTTTGTTTTCACCTGATATGACTTCTTATTAGCAAACAAGAAAATATGCAAACACTAGCCACTCACAAAGATAACATTTTAAGTACAAAGCACGCTGCAGCCCTGACTGGGGTTTGTGTGGCAAGGTTTTGGTAGCGGGGATGCTACAAGGATGGCTTCTGTGAGAAGCTGCCAGAAGCTTCCCCCATGTCAAACAGAGCCAATGCCAGCTGGCCCCAACAGACCCACTGCTGGCCAAGGCTGAGCCCATCAGTGATGGTGGTAGTGCCTCCGGGATAAGGTAGTTGAGAAGGGGAAAAAAAACTGCTGGGGAACAGCAATTGGGAGAGAGGAGTGAGAATATGTGAGAGGAATGGCTCTGCAGACACCAAGGACAGTGAAGAAGGAGGGGAGGAGGTGCTCCAGGCACCAGAGGGGAGGTTCCTCTGCAGCCTGTGGTGAAGACCATGGTGAGGCAGGCTGTCCCCTGCAGCCCATAGAGGTCCACGATGGAGTAGATGTCCACCTGGAGCCTGTGGAGGCTCCGACGCCGGAGCAGGTGGATGCCTGAATGAGGCTGTGACCCTGAAGGGAAGTCTGAGCTGGAGAAGGCTCCTGGCAGTACCTGTGGCCTGTGAAGACAGGAGCCCATGCTGGAGCGGGTTTATTGGCAGGATTTATGACCCCGCAGGGCACCCATGCTGGAGCAGTCTGTTCCTGAAGGGCTGCACCCTGTGGAAGGGACCCATGCTGGAGCAGTTGGTGAAGAACTGCAGCCTGTGGGAAGGACTAACACTGGAGAAGTCCGTGGAGGATTGTCTCCTGTGGGAGCAAGGGAAGAGTGTGAGGAGGAAGGAGAGGCAGAGACAACATATGATGAACTCACCACAACCCTCACTGCCCGTCTCCCTGCGCTGCTTGAGTGGAGAAGCAATAGAGAAATTGGGGGTGAAATTGAGCCTGGGAGAAGGTAGAGGTGGAGGGAAGATGTTTTAAGATTGGTGTTTATTTCTCATTGTTGTACTCTGATTTGATTGGTAAGAAATTAAAATAATTTCCCCAAGCTGAGTCTGTTTTGCCTGTGATAGTGAGTGATTTCTCCTTGTCCTTATGTCAACCCACAAGCCCTTCATTATATTTTTCCCCCCTGTCCAGCTGAGAAGGGGGAATGACAGAGTAGCTTTGGTGGGCACCTGGCATCCAGCCAGGGTCGACCCACCGCAAGCCCTAGCAGAGAGATGCTGTAAAAATCAGTGTTATGGTATTACTGTTGGAAAATAAAAATTAAATTATTCCACCTAATTTCCAGAATGAAAGAAATCCTCTACCTTTTATGATAGAAATTACATCAAGGCAATTTTATTACTACAGGAAAGTTGTTAAATGTGAGCTACCCATTTATTTTGTAATTGAGATGATGTATTAAGAAGTGTGAAAAAAGCCCAGAAGAAGCCCAAGAATGGATCAAAGTTGGCTTCTAACACATCTCATCTATGTAGTTTGCTTTGCACTGGGTAGAAATCATGACTGTTTTGAGTATCTGTTGGTGTCTCACACAATCTCATTCCTTGGTAAAGGCCAATGTAACAGAAGTTTCCTCCTAGCCTGGGCACTTACAAGTGTAAAGTAAGTGTGATCTACCTGGTTGTGCCAAAAGGGACAAAACAGACTGGGCAACACTGACGTATACTAGTATGACATAGCCTAGTATACTAAGTTTAGCAAGTTTTCTCAGAAACAAGATTCAAATTTCATGCTCTGCTCATATACAAACCACCATTATTTTTCTTTCTGAAAAGGACATTCAAATTCATGTAGTCCCAGCTGCTATTTGACTATTTAGACATACTGGGAATTCAAAGACCCAATCATTATGTGCAGTTATGGTAAGTGTGAAAAGAAATTCAGTACATTAACAGGAGCAAAATAACCACATCAACATTTCCCCTGCCTTTTAAAAATATATTTTAAGGTCAATAGGCCAAAAAAATACTTCAGAATACATTTAGCTGAGAAACCTATGCTAATAGTGTGTGGTAATTCATAACCGAGACCTATAAATATCTGAAACTCAGTGTAATGATTCCCTTAGCAGATATAATTCATTTCCATTGCGCTCATACAGGATGGGGAAGTGCCAATTTCCTCAACATTTGCCTTGTATATTGGTTAACCATAATATATCTACACACCACCGTGTGGTACAGCTTTGCCCATGAGGTTTTAGAAACGCAGACTGAAATTTAGGCTGATTATTCATCAATAAAAATTGTAAAAGACATACAAAGTCAAAAGCCAGAACTAAAGAGGAGCCGGATACACAGGTTACTGAATTAAATTCCCACAAGTGTTGCAGAGAAAAGAGAAAAAAACCCCCAAACCCTCAAAAATTAATTTGTCTTCTCTAGTTCTAGGCAACACTTGCCAGAAGTAGGGACTTTTTTTAAGGTATAGTTGTAGCAGCTTCTAGGGCAAAGACTAATTTCCTGGTTCCGGAAGTATAAATTGAACACAGGAAAAAAAAAAAGACAAGTAGACACAGAGGATGAGGAAACTGGTTCAACCAGTTTAGCTCCCTCACCCAGAGGCGCAGAACTTTAAGAGTTTTGTAGGCGAACACCTCGTAGCTCCCAGGTTAAGGAGCTTGGTGTGGACTCAGGAGTTTGGCCTTCAGTTTCCATCAGAGTCTCAGTGACTTACTACCAGGCATGCGCCCAAATAACCTGACGAAGGAGTATTTGAAACAGCAAACATTATCTTCATTTGCAAATGTAAGGAAATATGCAGGACAGACAGCTTCATACAGCAGTATTTTTGCTGTAACACAGAGGTTACTTGCTGTATTATAAATCATAGAATCATAGATGCTACCTTGCATAGGGGAGAGAAAAGGGGCAGGATGGCAACCAGTGACCCTAGGAAAGAAATAGCTTTGTTTGAGCCCTGTGTGAAAGCCACCTGCTTATATGTAGGGTGAAGTTACATATATCCAGATATTATCAATATTTTTATGGAATGAGGCTTCAAGGAAAAGTACTTACTTATCACACACTGTCAGTGATCAATATGAGGGAAAAGTCAACGAGTGGCTTTACAATGGGGAGAGAAACACCAACGCAGTTGATGGGCACCAGAACTCAGGGGCATTAGGATTATCTGTAAATGAGATTATGTCCTTTTATGCCATTGGAAGCTGGAGAAGCTGTTCCAGTGTGGAAGGACACTTATCTAACAGCTTACACGTGAAGCTTGGAGGTTCACCTCAGCTAAGAAGGCTGTCAAGGAAATCTGTGGTGCTGGACATGTCTAGCTACAAATGTTTGTGCAAACTGTGTAATAACTTCAATTTTCCCAGAGGTGCAGAAGCAGCTCTCAGCTACCTGCAGAAGGCACAATTCGGGCCAAATGGCTCTTATTTCCCTTCCAGAACCACACGAGGTGGGTTAAGAGCACAGACTTTGCTCCTTGCAAAGTAAGGATGTGCCAGACTGGTCTCAGACAACTTTTTTGTACATGGATCAGCATCCGAGTGACAGGGACATGGCATGTACACATGTGTGCACACATACACACACAGTCATGGGAATGGCATTGAACAGCTTCTTATAAGAACTGTTGTGACATACTTTGGAGCTGTGTAAATGCAGGACCTGGGAAGCAATCTTCCTGTAATTGCTGCTCTTACATTTTACTGCCTTTTTTTTTTTTTTTCTAAGGAGATTAGAAATTACTGTGGTTTCAGTCCACGTCACACTGAAATGTGCAGACTCAGTCATTGTTACAGACTTGTCACAAGCACTTACTTCAACCCTTACACTAAATTGTTTCAGACTTTTAGCAGGAAAGAGAGTTAAAGAAATGCACAAAGGTCAGTGTCTGTTGTGTTTAAGAGCTCAAAGTAGAAAAAAAGAGAAACTTGTTTCCTTGCTCCTCTCCTTGCTCCTCATTGGATATTCTTTATGCGTTTTGGATAGTCTAGAACAAAATTCAGAAGCACTATCTTCTACCAGTGTATCTTTTACAGTGACTACTGAAATGCAATGTCATGTAGGCAGTTTGGTGCACTGACTGCTGCCTGGACCACAGCTGGAAAGATCAGCAGGGGCTGCAAAGCATGACCAACACGGGGTATACAAACTCAGCAGGTCATCCTGCCTCCAAATGCCCTGCTGTCTCAACTGGATGGTACCTGAAATGGTTGATACAAAGCTATCTAGGACGTGTTTAATCAACACTTCAGGTGCTGCGTTGTTTATACATCACAAGTGGCTCCTGGTTATGTGAACCAGCTGACCTCTGAGTTGTCTAGGGAGTTCTCCTTTCCCAGTGTAATTTCTTTTCCTCGGGCTGAAAAATTCTCATGGAAAACATGCTTCTTTTTTTTTTTTTTTTTTTTCCACAATTCTATTACAAAAGTGGCAAATGCTGTTGGTCTGTCTGTTTTAATCCAAGAGCTGGCACCGCAGTCATTCGTTTGCCCAGCAGCCCTGTGGCTTTTTGTGGTCTCTGACGCTGCAGGATGAGGGCTCAGGGGCAGTGCCTACTGCTGGGGCTCAGTCTGCCTCTGCAAGCCCAGCTGCATCTGTGACACAGAAAGGTCTAGTTCCTGCCAAGTCCCATTTGGAAGCCGTCACACTGGCACCTAGTTGTTGATATCAATTAGGCTGTAATTTTATTAATCTGTAATTGAGTGAATTGCTTGGAAATGATACAATCTAGGAAATGGACCGACAATTCAGGTTTTCCATTGCACGGGAAAAAAATATTTTCTGTTGCAAATGTGACAATGTGTCCTGGTTTACATAACTTTCAGAACTCCAGAAGGCACAAACAAAAAGGCACTCCTTTTCTCAAGGAGAAGCTAAACATCCCAGTCAACCAGATGCTGGAAAATGTCCCAGTTTTCAAGAAGAGTAAGAAGGAAGAGCCTGGCAATTACAGTCCTGTCAGTCTGACTTCAGTGCTTGGTAACCTTATGGAGAAGGTTATTTTGGGAGTCACCGAAAAACACTTGAGAGACAATACAGTCATTGGTCATAGCCAGCACAAGTTCACAAGGGGAAAGTCCTGCTTAACAAACTTAATTCTGTTTTATGACAAGGTCACCCATCTGCTTGACCAAGGGAAGCCAGTGGATGTTGTGGGTTTGGATTTTAGCAAAACTTTTGATGCTGTCTCTCACAGAATCCTTCTGGATAAACTGTCCAGCACACAGCTAGACAAGTCCATAATTGGCTGGGTGATCAATTGGCTGGTGAGGCACTCTCAAGTGGTTATAGTATATGGGATTACATCAGACTGGTGGCCAGTCACCAGTGGGGTACCCCAGGGCTCAATTTTAGGGCCAGTGCTCTTTAGTGATTTCATAAATTATCTGGACACGGGAATCAAACGTACAATAATTTTGAGGGTGATACTAAACTGGGAAGAGCTGTGGACCCCCTTGAGGGTTGAGGGACCTTACAGAGAGACTAGGCAATCACCAGAAGTATGAACTTTAACAAAAGGAAGTGCTGGATTCTCCACCTGGGACAGGGTAATCCTGTCAACATGTGAGAATTCAGGGACGGAGGAGCCATGTGGAAGGAGATCTAGAGGTTTGGGTTAATGGCAAGTTAAATATGAGTCAACAGTGTGCCCCGGCAGCCAGAAGGCCCAGTCGTGTCCTGGGGTACATCAAATACCAGCAGAGCTAGCTGGTGAGGGAGGTGATTGTCCCACTCTACATTTGCACTGGTGTGGCCCCACCTCAAGTCCTGTATGCAGTTTTGGTCACCTCAATATAAGAAGGTCATCAAACTATTAGAGTGTGTCCAGAGGAAGGTGACCAAGGTGGTGAAAGGCCTTGAGAGCAAGACTTAGAAGGAGCAGCTGAGGTCACTTGGTTTATTCAGCTTGGAGAATAGAAGGCTGAAGGGTCACACCATCACTGTCTAGAACTTCCTCAAGGTGTCCAGAGGAGGAGGAGCTGCTGATCTCCTCTCTCTGGTCACCAGCAATAGGACACAAAGGAATGGAATAAAGCTGTGTCAGGAGAAGTTCAGATTGGACATTAGGAAAAGGTTCTTCTCTAAAAGTGTGGTGAGTCACTGGAACAGGCTCTCCAGGGAAGTGGGCATGGCACCAAGCCTGTAAGAGGTCAAGGACTGTCTGGATGACACTTTTAGTGATATGGTTTAGTGTTAGGTAGTCCTGCAAAGAGTAGGAACTTGGACTCAATTATCCTTATGGGTCCCTTCTAACTTGATATATTCTATGATTCTATAAAACTGTAAATCTTCTTTGGTGTCTGTTTCTATGACTTTGCATTTCCATCTTAACACTGTTGTAACCTCTCACTCTTTATCACGATTCCCATAATTTCTGGGATCTCTCTGAAAGCTGGAGATCTTGCCCTTCTAGTCTGTACAAACACTGCCAGGTTTCACTACATTTTACAGCAGACCTTTTCCAATGAAACTAACATGATTCAGCATACCCAGAAATTTCAGGAAATGGAAGGTAACACCTTGAAATATGCGTGGGGGAAAAAAGCCCATACACTGTCAGGATTGCCTTTCTCTGAATCTAAGGAGACAAAGCCTTTGTGATCAATGTCACTTTTTCTAAATGCTTGTTCAGTCAAGTTTCCAGTCTGTCTGTCACCCCCTTGCATGTAAATATCCTCAGCTCCTTGGCTACAATCATTCAAACATAGCCGAAGTATTCAGGTTTCACATTACCTGCAAGTATTCTGAAAATAAGCTGTAGAAAAAAGGTCCAAACATCCCTTCATTCTTGGAGAAAAATCTCATCTGTATAGTTTTAGTGAGCCACTGGGGAAAAGGCTCTGCTCTTCATCGTGTTTCTTGTTTCTCAAAAATGGCTTAGACTTTCCTGCTCCTTTCAGTGCTCTCTTCCATGTACCTGCTCTGTCCAGTTAACGTTTAATAGCTACGTACAAATTACAGAACTGATTCACGTGTGTTTCCTCATAATTTATAAGTTTTAAAAGTTTTTTTTTTTTACATTTTACTTAGAGTTTTGTCATGACATTTTCATAAACAGCCATGTTTTTTGGGGACCTGGGCTATATATGTGTATATACATAGACACATACATATGTATGCAAGCTGATGTAAGGAAGAAGTTAAGGAAGCAAATAAAGATGTAATACAGGCTTCTCCAAACAATTCAGGAAATTTTGCATACAATTTTAAAAAAAAGCCAGTCACAGAAGGGCTGAAGTAATTTATAGTAGTTAAGAATGGACAAAAAAGAGATGGGAAATGGAAAAAATAGTAGCACTTTCATCTTTCTACCCTCACAAGGGCTCCAAACCTGTGAAATATGTTCCACTTTCAGAAAGAAATTGAAAATAGAACAAGACAAATAAAGCATAGAGTCAAGAAGTTTTCAAATGGTGTTACCTACCTCGAATATTCAGGACCTGACCTTATTTGTACAAGTTAGCAATATAAGTTAGTATTTAATTAGTTATCTCACATCTTCTTTGAGATTTTGAATCTGTCTACAGCAGAATGCATGAAAAAATCCACTCTTTAATTGAGGTGGTGTTGTGCCACATGGCAAAAGAACTTAACATGGTGGAAAAATAAAACAAAACCAATAACAAGGTAACTCTATTAAAAATTACTCACAGCAAAGATTATCGTTTTAATATTCAAAAAAACATCACACAGAGGGGATAAAAAATGCTTTCTTTAAAATATATCAAATGCTTCTAGCTGGAAACATTCACTGGAGTGTTCCTCAACAAATCTTCTCAAGTCATGACTACAGTTGTGGGGAAAGAGGTGGAAATCAGCTTTGGAAGAAGACTCCTCCCAGGAGTCTCTTTAGAAAGAATGAGAGAGAATGGGAGTATTTTTGAGCAATCTGTCATGATTGCATTATCCTCCTCGTAAGGAGCAACAAGTTCATTTCTTGAGATCTGAAAACAGCCAGAATGGTGATACCCTTCTTAAAATTAAAGATTTATACAGAGGCTGGGAGACCTGAAGAAGAGGTGTCCTTTGACAGCGTCCTGCCTCCTTATGAGAAGGAGCAACAGGTAGAGCAAGCTTCAGGGGCAGGACTCCAACAAGGAGCAGAATTCCAGCCCTTTGAGGTAAAGCTACCCCTTCTGAATTGCCCAAACCACAATGTGGACCACCATGGTAGTCTTCAGTCCTGTATACCTTTTGATGCAAAGAAAATAGTCTTGTCTTATAGCAACACTGTCCTTTAAAACCACCTTTTATAGATTCTGAATTCTTTGTTCTCTGTGGTTTCAAAAAAGGAGATATAAAGAGAAAGTTGCTTCAGAATTGTATATAATTGGCTTAATTCACAGTAGGAAGCCTTTCATCGCTGAAATCTGAGGCTCAGAAAATTGGCTCAAACAAAGTTCATTATGAACTTAACTGCAAATGTGTGATGGATGCCACAGAGCTGTGTGCAGAGCAACCTTCTCATCTCTGTCAAAACCTTACAGGAGGGTAAGCCCAGTTATTTTCACTCACATGGGCAATCACACTGAACTCAAAAGAGACACCTGAGTGAAAAAAGCAGGATTTGATTCTGACTGAAACCAAGCAATGTTTTATGACAGGCTACTATAAACAGGCATTCAGTGCTTCCATGACTGAGTACAGGTCATTACCATGTGTCAAATTTGTGCTAACACCCCTACTGCAGGTAAATAAGGTTGGCAGAAAAAATACTCCATGCCAAATAAAAGCGCAACGCTTGCCTGTAATTAGCTTTTCACTCTTCTCACTCACAAAATGAATCCATCTAAAATACTGGGAATTAGATTTTATGTTCAGGCCTTACTTTAACCATAAAACACCCTCATAAGCTGCATTTAAATTTTAAATGTATACTTAAATGATTCGGAATTCAATCATTTTTAGATTATCAAAGGACTGTAGGCCAAGTTGTTAATTTAAGTAATAAAAAAGAAGAACTAAATATTTACAAGTCTTAATGTATCTAGCAAATTTCCAAACATGTCCAAGGTCCAAATAAGCAGAGCATCCTTTCATTACATTACCATCATCTTTGAAAGACACCAAATACTGACACCACATTACAGCTGGTTAAAAAAAATG
The DNA here is from genome assembly GCA_033628505.1 of Tringa tobata. NCBI lineage: Eukaryota > Metazoa > Chordata > Aves > Charadriiformes > Scolopacidae > Tringa > Tringa tobata. Next base: position 9,646 of record JAHREE010150883.1, on the reverse strand, counting down.
ACTTGGATATTTCATACCTTTTTTTTTTTTCCTTCAGCTACACAATTTTGGCAGTCACAAATAGGTGTCCAGGGTTAAGTTTCATCAAAGACAATAGGAGCTTTGACCCCACAATTAAAGGCAGCTTTTACATTAACTTTTGAATATGATTATTATCTGGTGAAGATACTAAGAAACTCATTTCTTGAAGCCATGATAAGAGAATATCAGAAATACATAGGCAGACAGCTTTTATCTTTTTTTTACCTCTGTACTGTTAAGCCTTCTACAATCTTCCACTTACAATGAGCCCAATTATTTTAAAGGACATGTATTTCTTGTATCTAAAGGTTATCCTTCATTTGTCATCTTTCTATAAATCTTCAAGCCATTTTTAACGCTTAGGAATTGGGAGGAGGTCTGTCACTGAGCCCTTAGGTCTTGCTTTAGTCCTGTTTTAAAGATCTGAATAAAGATTCTATGATGCAGCGTGTCTCCCATTGGCCCTGTGCCATCAAACCAGATATTTTTCCCAGGAAAGAGAAAATGTTATCTGCTGCTTCAGACCACTATTTTGAACTTCAGCAGGAATGAAGGGGTTCAGAAAGACCTTTTTTTAAATCTGCTTTTACTGGAATAAACACAGCCTTAATGGAGTTCCTTTACCATTATTCATCTTTTTTTCTCCAGGGAAACCAGTCAGCCTGCAAGCCCTAAAACAAACCTCATCATTCCAAGTGTCTGGTTCCTAAAGTCCTCCTATTAATGTAAAAATCTGAATATTTTTGATATATATTTCTAAATGAAGAATATATTTCCAATGAAGATGGAAGAAGGCTATTCACTGTGCTTGAATAGTACAAAAATGGTAAGACAAGACATGTACTAGAAGAGAAATCCATTAAACTCAGTACCTGGATTTTATCACAGTTTAAAATTCTGGTTTTCAGCAGATCTATACTAACAAAAGCAAGTTTATATATTCTTATATTTTCTCATTACAGCTACTAAAAACTTTTCAAGAAAAATCCATTCTTAAGAGTTTTCCTCCACAGCTTTAAAAAGCATAGGAATCTGAATTTTATTTATTTATTTGCTGATAATGAACCCATCTTAATCTCCAGTTTGTGAACATTGGGATGGAATTTAGTTCAGCATGGATTTTATTTATTTAACTTCCCTCTTTTCATTCTGACTTCATTAGCATTATTTGATCTGTGCGTAAATAGCCAATAAGGGTGGAGTGCAGTTGATCAAGTTGTCTTGTTGATAATTTAGTCCAGGGATACGTGTAATTGTAAGGATGTTACTGTATGAAGGAATGGAGGCAGACTCACAGGGACCTGAGGTGTGCATGGTTACTGCCATGCTATAGAGCAGCTCCCAATGAGGAGCAGATTTGTGGGTTGCACACTCAGAAATGTAGAAGAGCAGAAGAAATTAAGCTGAATGTAAACAGTAGAACTGGATACATTTGGTAGATGATAAAAATGGCACTACATAACTACCTTTGAAAGGAATGAGCATAAAATACTTAAAACTTGAAAGACAGCCGGCAAGCCAGCTAAGGCTCTGATGAACAGATTCCGTGTGTAGCTGCCCTGTTCCAGACTTGTCTCTCTAAAGATTTGCTCCTCTAGCTTACTGCAAAGGGCTTTTTTGTTTCTTCTGTTGCCAATCTTCCACATTTATTTTGTTATCTTTACAAGCCACTGACACAGGAATGAAATCCTCAGGTGTCTGTATAGCTACACCCTTGAGTGCACATGTGTTTGTCACTTCAAAGGCAACGGTTGGCAAGACCAGCAGGGAGTCTTGGAGTGTGACTGTAACAGCGTGTTGTTTGGGTTGGAAAAACGTATCTGTAGAAAATCTCTGGATCACCTCCACTCACATCACAAAGCAGTCTCCGAGCCCAAGAACTGGCTTCCCTCCAGATGACACCAGCCTCCGGGGGTACGCCAAAACTGCTTCACCTGATGGCAGACTTTCAGCCTGCAGGACTGGACTATAGCCAGCCATGAAGGACCATGACCTGGAAGATCCATCGTGTGGGGCTGCAGTGCCCTCAGAGCTACTTGCTCTACACACCCTCTCCATTACTTGGTGGGGGAGTTGCAAAGTTCTCATCTGCAGCTGTAGGACCCACAACTATCTGCTGAAACCCAGGGACTCTGCCGTGTCTCAGGCACCTAAGAGCTCAGGGCAGTGTCAGTATCAATAAGGCTAGACCTCACCTGTAATTAAAGCTACTTTTGTAAACAGCTCCTGGGTAACTAAACAGGGAACACAGGGAATCCTTCCATGCACTCAAATCGTCTTAGTAAAAAGAGTGATTCTCTGATTACCTGGTCACAGGGTGACAGGACCTGGGACAGAAGATTGGAAGGAGATATTATACAAAATAATCTCAAAACCACTGGGAAAATCTGTTGTCTCAGAAGATGGAGGTGAAAAGCAGAATACTCTCTTGCTTACTCCTCAGAGGCAATGTTTCTGTTTAAACCCTTGTATTATGATAGCTTTCAGAAGGGTAAGTTTTGACTATGTAGCGATGAAAAGAAGGGAGATTTTTATACTGGAGAAAGATGTGGGAAACTAGACATTTTCACCCAGAACGCCACAGAGGAGAACTCTGTTACTCAATATCTGAAAAGGCTGTGAAGGCAAATTTGTGCCAATTTAAAGCAACTGACATTTAAAAAAGCTTGAGGTAACTTTTTGTCTGAGGCTTAAACAATTCTGTTCAACTCAATTTGTTTTAATTTCAGAGTTTTTTTTCACAGAACACTCCCTTAATTACGAAGCCATAATTCTTAGCCAGCAATGAAAAATAGAAAAAGGTGAGCTATGCTACATAGCCTCACCTGAATGAGTCCAAGGAAAATTAACCTAACGGGGTGTTATAAGTTACTTGTCATTTAAAGAGAAAATTAGCTGTGTATACATGCTGTACTCTGTAGAAATCTATGCTTTGTTGAACTCCATTTTGTTTCAAAAAATATAATTTATCTTTCTGTCATATAAAACCTGATAATGAACTGATTTATGCTTTGGCATGAATCCCATTATATTCCAATTTCAAATAATAAGTAAATAAATAAAACTGAATAAATAAATGTTGAGCTCAAAAAATACCTCAGTGACTATTGTAAATCTACCACTTAACACAGTTTGTGTTTGAAACCTTTTTGGCCATAAAGAAATTTGTGAAAACATTAACAAAGGCACTAAGTTGGTCTCAACAGCCACAAATCCATGGTTTTTGAGGAGGGCAGAGAAATGGGCTGTCAAAAAGACCTTACAGTGGGTCCATCAAGCTCAAAATTGGGCCACCATTCAGGAACTGACTGTAGGAATTTTACTGAGTTTGGATGTCCAAGAGATTTTGTTGTCAGACACATTAGTATGAATTTTACAAAGAAGTTAGATTAATTGGATGGGGTCTAGTGGATCTCACTTGAACAGGGTCTGCTGACACACTGCATCACTTCAAAGCCGTTACATTCAAGAAGTTCTCCGAGTCAATACTCTTCTGCATTCATTTCTTTCATGTGATACAGTGATTTAAAGACTTCCAGAGCATGCTTATTCCTCTGCAGGGCTTTGTTTGCTCACACCATTATGTACAGTAATGAGGACTGATTACACACTTGTGTCCTGCTTCTTTGGGAAAAAATGAAGCATGACACCTTGTTTCAGAAAATGATGCCCAGTGGAGCCTAGCTGAGCCTTATGTCTCCAGCACATGGAGAGATGGACGCTCTCAAGTTGCTCCCTCTGTCTCTCTTCTTCCTACTACTGGACTAAATGGACTGTTTAACTTCAGCCATGATATTTTGAACAGGACAAAATCAGCAATGTGTATTTCAAGTTATATTTTCAAAAATGGATGATGACTTTGTGTGTCTCAACTTTGAGCATTCGTTAAATAAAAAGCCTCAATTTAAGAATTCCAAAATGACTGGGCTTTTTTTTTTTTTTAAAAGTGGGATTTTGAATGTGGTATTCAGCACTTACTGTACACATTCGTGGTCTGCAAAGGTAAAGTTTGACCTCTGTACTTGTGGCATAGGGAGAGAAGAAGCTGAAGAAGAACCACCTGTGGGACATTTGGGAATGCTACTTGGGACACCCAGAGAAGGGTTATTACACCCCCACAGCTACTGCACTCACAGTGGGAACAAGCAGAGATGACTTTCTGAGAACTGGTGTCCACCTCAGAGTCAGGGTTTGTAGTTGTCTTTCCAGGAGTACAAGAAACAAAGCTTGGGAAATACTCTCTCCAGTTAGAGAGATCCTTCCCTTCCCCTCCCATCCATCCAGCTTTGGAAAGGATGGGAATTGTTCAGGACAGACACAAGGATGAGTGCACGGCTGGTCTCTCCTGCCTGCTCAGCCAGAACTGATCTGCCTCCTGCAAGGCTTCAGGAGACAGACTTTCAAGTTATTCTCATTAATTCGACCAGAATCAAGCACAACCCCCCCTCACCTGTAAACGTAGAAAAGTTAGAAAAATGAATGTTTCAGTTCATGGTTATACAAACACTGGATATCTACATCTGATTGGAGCTTTGGGAACTACAAGGGCATAATAGGACAAAAATTAAGAGGAATCACAACAACAAAATGCAATTGACCTAACCACTAACAGAGGGATATATCTCCCGAAAATCAATGTTGCCTGGGATTTAATACAGAGTTGCAGGCATTAATTTTGCACTGATTCATGTGGGAATCAGATAAAACTGTAAAACAATGCCCCTTAAGACCAGATTGTAGACAGTTTAAAAAGCAATTACAGGCGAGGAAAGGAAGACAAAGGCTTTATTATAGAGTGTTCTTTTTTTTTCTGTTTCCTGAATTTAGGTGTAGGTGGAGTAAACTCTGAAGATGACATCAGGCATGCAACTTGTATGTCATCAGAACAGATTCATTTGAAATGAAGCCCACTAAAGGTGAGCTGGTGAGCACATTGCAATGTACACAAGTGCCATCCATCACAGGTGGGGCACTTCTGTGGTCTGGGGGGGGAGCGCAGCCAGATCCACTACTTGGGATGCTGCTGGCCCTGGGACTGGTGGCAGCTCCTTCTTGGTGGTACCCTCCTCTGCAGCTCTCCCTGGTTTCCTCTTGGTTGCGCTGATTTTTTTAACTTCTAGCTCACAGATTTCACCATCCCTTTCCTGCCACATGATTTGATTTTTCAGGCAATTAATTCATCTCCTTGTGATTGATCTCCTTCCAAACCTGGCTGTGTTTGTTCCTTTGTCCTTGTCAGGAATTGTTCCTTTCTCTGAAGGTTTCTGCACTTTGAACTTCTGAATTTCTTTCTCTCTTTGACTCTATTTAATCATTTAGTTATCTAGTATAGCATTTGTACATATTCATATATAAATTTAAATTATGTGGTCTTGCAATCCCTATACTTCCAGTTTAAATTAAATTTGAACCTGATAATTTATTCTTTCTTAGTTAGTCCCATAACAAGTATTAACATAAACTGAAATGCTTTCTCACCACCTTCATGCCTCAAAACCCCTCATTCCTCATCTGCACTGAGCATGGAGAGCATGTGTGCCAGCACCAGCCTTGGTGCTCGAGCATCCTCAGTCAGGAGTTGCCCTGTTCCTGTACAGAGCCCTCAGGAGGGATTGCCATGGCTCTCCTTGAAATCCCAGGGATGGGCAAGCAGCCACCTGGGCTGGGCAGGGAAAGCAGTTCAGAGGGGAAAAACTACAAGACCTCAACCCCTGGCCTTTCCCGAGATTTCATTCATGAGGTCAGTGGCGAGGACTGTATAACTATGGGGTTTGTCTTCCTACCCATGGCCAAGTTGAATAAAATAGGTGTTTTGTGTTGAAAAAACACATCAGAAAATACATTGCAGGTTTATCATGCACTTGTGCACCTGTTCAAAAGCCTCTAAGGAACTTTTCCCCAGCTATCCCCAGGTAGGGGGAGGTAGAAGCCTGGGCTAGCTCTCAGGCTAACGGTATGAAAGAGCACACAGGAAACCTTGACAAGGTCTCTTGCAAGGTAATGGCCAATTTTTTTTGTTTTTTTCTTTTTTTTTTTCTAATGTAAATCTAATTTTTTTATCTTGTTGACATCACCTTGATACTCAATAGTCTATACTGTCTCTGATTCACATGATATCATTCTTTTAAATCACCATTCTGTTATACGTAGGTGCATATGCACACATATGCCTTCTTTTGAGGTCCCAATTAGATAAAAGTAATTTCAGTTGCCATGGTGTTTATCTTTCTATATTGCAGAAGAATTACATTTTTTTAAATAAGTGCTAATAGACATCAATAAAGAGGTGAGAAGATCTTTAAAGCACACAAAGTTTTCATTCTCTTTCTTTTACACAAAATTTCCAAATATATTCACCAGGTAATAGAACTCAACCATACTTTTTCTTGGTTTGCCTTGGATCAGTCCCCCAGGACCTGCATGCAGTTCAGTGCTGGCAGTCAGTGTCAGCAATGATATGTAAGAATGCAAAGTTCTTGGGAGAAAAGTAAAAGTAAAATTACAGTCAGTGTACACGTCACACACAATGAGTTATAATTAAAAAATTATAACCACAGACAGAACTTAAGCCAAAATCTAAAGGCAACTGTGGAGCTTCACCACCAGACTCCAGAAAAGCAGAGGACAGCTCATCAGTTTATCGAGTGGACTGTAACTTCAATGGGAACAACCTACAGAAGTTGAGAAGTCCCAGATTTATTACAGGGGAAGGAAGGAAGGAAGCGTAGCTTGAGAATAAGGTGTGTGTGAGAATGGTCTTAAAGCTTGGTGATACACCTGTGTGTTAAGCTCTTTTCTGTCCCTCCATACTGCTGCCACACAGATCTTGGAGGTGGTAAAGCTGAAGATGACAACACGAACAAGAAAGGACATTTGCAATGTACAGGAGTCCTGAAAGTGTGTGTCCCCTTTTCCTGAACACCTCTTCAGCTGCTTGTTCCTCTGCCCCTGCTGCTCCATCGAAGGCCTGAGCCAAGCGTTGGCCAAACCACACCACAGCAGCACCAGCAAGGCAGAAACCTCTCAAAAACATGAAAGGAAACCAATTCACTGTTAGCAACTACAGTCTGGGTTTTAATGTTCCTAATTTTAGTCAAAGCTGTCAACAGCTCCACAAGGAATAATCAAATCAGGGGACTTCTAAAAGATCCCCTTCCCCTCACTGCAAAAAGAGATGCAGTGTTGTTGTGTGGCTGGGAAGGGGAGGATCCCACTGCTTGGTCTGGGTCTGGCCCCTGGGCAACTTGGTGCTAGCCACGTCCCTGGTGCCCTGGGGGTGAAGGTGCCGATGGCTCCGGGCAACGCGGTGACCAGCAAGGGCTACGAGGCACCTTGCAGGCAGGGGATGTTGTGGCTGATGTGGTGGTGCAGTGACACCAGCAGCAGGACACGGTGACACTGGAGCAGGTCACAGCAGCTTCTGCGCCCAGCCGGAGCTGGCAGTCGGTCCATCGCACACAGAGCTCTTCTCTGAGCAGCCCTTTTGTTGTTTTACCCCCGTGGGCTCATTGCACATGTTCAAGCCTCAAGACTAACAGCCTGTGGCAGGGCAGATCGTCCACACAACGTTTTTCCTCTCCTCTGACTGGATTAGCATACGCATCCATCAAGAATAATTGCGCATAAAAATTTAAATGGTGGTTTCCACGGCAACTTGAACGCATGACTTCGAAATTTGCCTTCTGTGAGCACTTTTTGCCAGTGGAGCCGGGTTACTGAAATACCTCGTAGGGAAAGTGAATAAACAGGCAAAGTATTTAGGGTGACTGTATGGTAGGGTGACCTCATGGCAGGGTGACCTCTGCACCGTGTTTAGACACCTCCAAGCATCAGCCTGGCCCATGAAGGGGATCCTCATCGCTACCACAGTTTCAATGAACACATCAGAGAATTAATTTATGCTAAGAAAGGTGTTCCACCTGAAAATCAAACACTGTCATTTATTCAGTTCCTCTTCACAGAATTTGTGTTGCATACTTGCTCCAGGGTCTCTGTCACCATCATGACTTAATGAAGAAACTCTCCAAGCTGACAGCAGCTTTCACGGGCACTGTTCCCACACCTATTTTCTACAAATGTGTATTGTCAGGCTGACAATCCACAGCCATTTCTGATACAGAAACTGTAACTTAGAAACAAGAATTGTTTGGGGAAATTCAATTTCTACAGTGTCTCTTTCTGAAGCAGAGTAACCTATACAGGTTTTTTTAGGTGAATGCCATGAATTGACAAAGACATATTTCTCCTGCTAAATCGATGTCTTTCTTTGGACATGGCTACTACCTTCATCTTAATAAAAAGAAACCAAAGTGAGATAAACATGAGATTAAATCTGCATGACTACAGAAAGTATTTCATGCAGCTTAAATCAATTATATTGGCCAAGTCTTAAAATGCTTGTGTTTCGATGTTTACAACTATGTTCCCGTAATCACTGGGATTTGAGAGGGACTTCAGAGCAGCCAGAGGTTTGTGTTTCTCCTCACTAATTTAATTCTTGCCTTGGCAAAATCAACAAGAGCCTTAACTGACTTCCGCCATCTCTCCCAGCTCATAGATTTTCAGGTGCAAAGTATGTTTATCCACAGATTTCACACTGTCTAGAGATTTTTCCTTTTGGTAAGTAGGCGTAATTTCAATTCAGATTTTCCCCTTCTGATTAGTTTATTTTAGCCACAGGCAAGCATTTCTTTTTTTTCCCCTCCTTGGACATTATTTTCCTTCCATATAGCTTCCAGAAGGGCATAAAAAAAATAAAATCTAATCCGCATGGTGCCATTTCTTTTCCTTCTGCCTTTGGCTTGTCTAGTACATTACTTGGCCAACAATGCGCTGTAATTTGTTAGTAGGTGTAAAATGCAATCTTATTCTACAAGTCCTAATTTTCTGGAATTTCTGAATTCCGATCACATTTATTTATACCCTGAAAATGCTATTTATTGCAAGCAGAACACATTAAAAGGCAAAGTGTCTCACAACATAAATGTAACTCTCTGTTTACATTCCCATTTCAGCCCCCTCATTCACAGTATAGTGTCTGTCTAGTGCTGACTCTGTGAACACCTCATGGTGACCATATTTCAAAAACTAATATATAAAAAAAGTAGCCAAATGTATCTTCAGCATTACCTAAAATTTCCTTTTTCATTCTTCTGTAAACAAGTCATTTGGATGAAAACAATGTCTTCTCAATATTTGCCCATTTCTAGCAAGTGCACAGCTTGAGAATTGCCGAGTTGCCTTCTCACTTGCACAATCATTGCTCTTTGTGGGGAAACATTATATGCTGGAGGTTGCTTTTTTCTTAGTTTTTTTTTTTGAAAATTAAACCAAAGATCAACATCTATGGTGTCAGGGTTAAACACATGATTATGAAGGTGCACAGAACTGAGCCTTCCTAACCTCAAACAAACCAATCAAGAATCACAGAATCATAGAATCGTCCAGGCTAGAAGAGACCCTTGGGATCATCGAGTCCAAACATCTGTCCTACTCTACAAAGTTCTCCCCTACACCATACCCCTCAGCACCGCATCTAAATGGCTCTTAAACACATCCAGGGATGGTGACTCAACCAGAATGCCCCATGGTATGCTTGGGAAAGGTCTTGGCTTCCTTCCCTGAC